>CM070095.1:19389584-19497084 GCA_036178185.1 Liparis tanakae | reverse complement strand
GAGGTAAATGTTGAGATTGATTGATTCAGAGAGTAAATATTCATTAGTTGCAGCCCGAGTTAAGTCCATGCACCCCCCCCCACACACACACACACACACACACACACACACACAGTATCATGTGCCAGGATGAGGCCGGCTGTGAAAGGCAGGTCGAGATAAAGAGGCAGGCTCTCCGTCTCCTCCTCTATTCTCCCCTCTCGTCTCCCGTCCTCGGTCAGTCTCTGTCTCCTTCCTCCAGCCGTCGCATTTATCTCTCCACGTCCGTCTCCTCTCTGTCCCTGCCAGGTGTCTCCCTCTATCTCTCTCTCCCTTTCCCGTCCGCCTGTCCTCCTCCCCTCCGCCGCTCGCCATATCTCCAAACCGCGCCTTTTGTCTTCCTCTCTCGGCTCATTCGGAGCCGTCATTCATGTGTCTTAAAGTGGCGATGCGTCGCGTCATTATTCCCTTTCAAACTGTCACGGGGAGATAACATGGGGGGGAGGAGGGAGGGAGCGGGGGAGGGGAGGGGGGGGGAGCAGATGAGGTCTTTATATTGGAGTTGTTAGTCATCCTCAGACGTGTAATTCAGGAGGAGGAGGAGGAGGAGGAGGAGGAGGAGGAGGAGGATGCAGCACAATGGCTCCAGAGGGTCAAACGATCTGCAAAAAAACCCAACAACTTACAAGTCATTTATTTATTGATGTTCCGCCCGGTTTAGGGGGGGAAACTTCTTCCCAAGATAAAGCCGGAATAATTGGTGTTTAAATTGGTGCTTAAAAGTCAAATGAGCAGAAGTGAGAAGGTCAAATATGGATCGAGGGGAAAGAAGAGGGGGAAAAACTGAAAGAAGACATTTAGAGAGAGCTCCCCTTAAAGTAGGAGTAGAGAAGGAAACGTGGATGTGGAATGTTCTGAATGGATGAAGGTGAGGGGGGGGAGATGGAGGCAAGAGGGAAGGTGGAAGTTATACAAAGAAATAAGTTAGGGCGAATGAAGAAACGGAGCGAGCTACTTGAGGAAGGACTCACACACACACACACACACACACACAAAGACACACACACAGACAAAGACGGGAGTGTCTGAATTTCCTCTTCATCACTGTCAACACACACACTGTTCCCGTCTCCATCACTCTCTCGGTTCAACACACATAGGAAAGCACGGGGCGTCTCACAGACGTGTGCAAACTCTGTAGAAACGGCCCGTTGAAAGAGAGGACAGAGGACAGAGGACAGAGGACAGAGGGACTGTGAGAGTAGAGAGCATCGAAAGTGCCAAAAAAATAATTACAGGTGAGAGGACGATCGATCGGCGGCGGAAAAAAAGCACGATAAAAAATGGATTCTGTTCTCTCTTTGGCCCCCGCTGTCATTTTGTCGTCTGGCGGTCCCGTAAGTATGGCAGGCAGACGGCAACCTGAAGGCACCGATGGAGAGATTGAGTGTGTGTGTGTGTGTGTAGGGGGGAGGGGTAGAGCAAGAGGCTTGAGGAAGGAATGGAGGTGACGTGACGTGGATGCTTTAAAAGTGAGGTTGTATGGGGTACTGGTACAGCGTGTGACCTTTATCAGATGGTGATGGACACGCCCCCAGCTCTCTCACTCACACACACACACACACACACACACACACACACAGGTGTGATATAGCAACGCTTTTTTTTTTTACACCTGTGGTCTTCTTTTATCCACCTGAAGGAAAGACCAACCCCCTCAAAACATGTAATGGCAGTTTAAGTGAGCTGAATGTGGATATATTTGTGCCCACTAGGGGGCAGCACACCAAGCTGTAAACACAACAAAGACACGTCTTTTGCTGCTGAATCCTCCACTACCAGAAACCCCAAATAGTACAAAACAACAACAAAAATAATGAGCTAATTTAGAAAAATAAAAAAAAGATGTATATTAACATGTTGCCGCTGTGCAGCTTTAAAACACTCATACTGTAAACCAATAATAAATGAAGTTGGCCTTTCCGGAAAATGATTTAGCCCGATCAAACGGTGGACCTTCACAGATCCTTGCAGCGCCACAGAAGCACAAAGTTCAGCTATAAGTTGCGGGTGAAACGGTTTGAAAAGCTTTTCTATTTCGATGCGTCGTCTGTGGACTCATGCGTGTTCGAGCCTCGGCGGGATGTGATTCTCCAAAGAGACGGCGGCTCTTCGTGGAGTGCAGATCTTTGGGTTTTAGGTCCTCCAGCATCAAGCACTCGTGTAAAGGTGCGTTCACACCAAAAGCGATGCCATTTTTTGCGTCGCCTAAAACGCTTGAGTTTACTCGCTCGACCGTTTACCGCGTTCACGCAATAAGCGTTGAGACACTCTGCGAGGGGCGGGGCTTATCTCTGTGTCTCGTCTCCGTAAAGACCTTTATCATCTCCTTCATCCACCAGAATAACTCGCCACTAGTTCTGCTTTATACTTGTTGTGGACGTCCCACACACTAACGCCCTCGTGTTTGGGTTGATGACATCACCCGTAGGCTCACACAGCTCGGCCACTTTCACCGATGAAGTCACTGTTACGCCTGAAAGACTTCCGCTTCCAGCGCTGCGAGAGCGGAACTCAAGAGCTGATTGGCCCGAGTTGAGAGATGACCGCCTCAAAGTTGTACTATTTCAACTAGGGGCGAAAATTGCACCGCTGAAAATGCGCCGTTGTAAACGCGTCTCCCACATGGGCCCGGATATAAAAAATATTGCGTCTATCGCAGCCACACGTGTCTGTACGTTGACTTTTCACGGGATTCGGTCACGTGAAAAAAATTGCATGGCTTTTGGTGTGAACACACCTTTAAAGAGCTGCCAGTCCCGGTGCTTCTGCTCCATATGTCTCTGACCTCTGACCTGTGACAAAAACACACTCTGCTGCGCGTTTGATTGAAAACCTTGCTGGGGAATGTGACGCTGCATTGGTGTTTGTGTTCTGTAATTTGATGCATGGAGGCTTTAAATGAATTGTTAATTTGTATTAAATCGCGGCGGGAGGCTTTCGAGTAAGTTTGTCTGATTAGTTATTGGAGTAATTCAATAAGGCATGTTAAGCCAGCATGAGGATGTATAAAACATCACACCCATAACAATATGGGATACGTACATCTGCCACTAATCCTGTCAAAAGGTTTTTTGTGGTTATTAACGAATGTGGGTGGACAGACTGCTTTTGGTTCAAGGATCTTAATTAGATTAGAATCATATGGTTTTTTCCATGATTGTCGCCTTCTGGTTGCAAACCCCAACTTATTTTCTTTAGGCAAAATCCCTAATATTTGGTTTGAGCTTGACTTTTATTGACGCCTGTGGTTTCTGATGGTGAGAAATAGAGTTTTTCTCAACTCTAAATGTGTCACTCTGACTTATGGAACCCAGTTTGGTGAAATATCAAATAAGGAGGCCATCAATGGGAACATTATGCAGCACAGATGTTTCAATGAGAGCCTCAACGTAAAAATCAAAGGCTTGGTTAGGATAGGATGGGATATAACTGTATTCATCCCCACGGGGGAATTTAGTGAAGCAGCAGGAAATATGATTTCATATATCAAATACAATAAAATGAAATAGCAGGGCAGGGACGGAAATAAATTTAAATGTAAGAATTTAAACAATAAAGGAAATGACAATGTAAAAATTAAATTAAAATGAAAGTGTATACGTTTTATTCATGAGTAATTCAAAACAGTTTTAAATATTGAACCAGTGGATGTGATGTGAGGAAAAACCCACACGTATAGATACAAGGCTCTTCAAATGGAAGAGCTTTTCAGAATACGCGTCTCTTTTTTCCTTTGGTCCCGGAAAGCCGCCGTCCTAACAAAAACAGGAGTCCCCGCTGTTTGGTACACTGTGATCTCCGTGTCTCCATCACTGTCTAATTATTTCCCCCGCTGTCTCTCCCCTCTCCCTCTCTCTTCTTCAAACTCTCCCTCTCCGTGTGGGTGAAGGATCCTGTGGAGCCAGAATTGGATTTTTATTAAGTAGAAATCCTCTTTGAAAATAACTACCTAAATCTCTCTCTCTCTCTCCCTCTCTCTCTTCCTCTCTCTCTCCCTCTCTTTCTCTGTGTGTGCATGTGTGTGTGTGTGTCACCGAGATGATTAATGACTGCGGTGTGAGTGAGGCTGCGTGAGGTTGGATCTCCACCATGCAGCATGAGCAGGAGAGGATATGACTTATTCATACATTAATATATGACAGTTATCAGAGATGTTTTATCTGATTTAATTTATTGGAACACTTTTTTTCTACGAGATTGCTGAATCACAGAGATAGAAAACGGTTAAAAATCAGAGCAACGTTGTCTAAATGGTCACAGTCGCCACAAAGCTAAATTAATTAGACCTCATGAGGAATGTTGTTTTCTCATGTGAATTACATTTTCATTTGAGGAACTTCTAAAACCCAGTAATGTGTTTTAGGTCTTTTCAAGCTACTATAAATTCTTCAAGTGGCTCCAGCTTACGTTTGGCTGGAGACGAGAGAAAAAACAGCTGCAAAACACAATTTTCTATAATAAATAGACATATTTGTGTGAAGTGAAGTCGTTTCATAATCCCCCGATAATCCTCGAGAGTTTCTCTAAAACAGTGAATTTCCAGTCAGACCTCCAGCTGCTGATCATCCCGGCTGACTGAAACAAAGACATTCATTCTCTGAGACAATAATGACTTTCAATGCCTACAAACTGTTTGTCTTTCTAATCCTCGTCACATTTTAATGAGTTTACCGATTCTTTCTTCTCGTGGATTATACGTTCAGCTGGCTTCGAGTTAATTTGACGAAAAGTTCAACTGTGTAAAACGAGAGAATGGAATAATAGAAAGAGAACAAGATAAGCAGATGAAAGCAGTCTTTTTCCATCTTGCACCAGCTCACATGCTCTCTGGAGCTTCTTCTGTCTGTGAGTTGATTCATCATATGTGGATATGAGTTCTGCGTGTGCGTTGGGTCCCTGAAGGCAGCACTTTTTTGACCGCTCTTAACATTTTCACACGTTGAACAGCTGTGGGAGCGGGAGCAAGAGGGGAGAAGCCAAAAGAGGGATCTTAAGTGGAATAGTTTGTTTCTATTACTTTTAGATGTGTGATGGAGGTCAAGAGGTCGTTGACACTGTACACTAGACAACAGTGTTCTTCTTGGCTGACTGAGAAAAGGGTTGCATGACCTGAAGGCAGGTCTGTGCGCAACTTTGAAGGGTGATAATGCTTTGGGAGCTGCTTCAACTTCAACTTTCCTGTTTTTCTGGGGTTTAATTCTGATGGCCTTTCAGAATGAGGGTAACGCTACATTGCATTTTATTTTAGAGATTCAGGGAAAGGGAGACTTGTATTTATATATATATATATTGACATATATATATATTGACATATGTATATATATATATATATATATATATATATATATATATATATATATATATATATATATATATATATATATATATATGTTTTGCCCAGTGGACAATCATTTAAAGGGAACACCTCTTATCTTTGAGTTTGAAGTATTATTGTGTCACTGGAAATAACCAAAATGTAATATTTATTTAACTTATTTGTTATCTTCTACTATTCATAAGAGTTTGATTTTGTTATAATCAGTAAAATAGCAATGCAATGTCAACAATTGTCTTTTTTCTGGTTCCATAATTTCCTAGATTCAACAAACTATAGTTTGTGTACATATAATATGACTATATATATAAAACTGTCCAAGCTGTGCTATCAAATAGCTTTTGCAGCTCCTCCTATTTGGTGGAACATAGGGCCAAATGGCTCCCTGGATAGGAAAGGTTGCCGACCCCTGGTTTAGACCTTGCCTACAATGTCTGGTTAAATAACCTGTAAAAACGACCCGCAATACTCTGCAACAACCCAAAGTATTTCTCTCCAGTCTTCACACCTGCAGCTGTCCAGCTGGGAATGCTACAATAATATGAACAGCCTGAAGCCACACACAGAATCTAAACGGTCCAGTCACTTGTTGGCCTCCAGCTGTTCCGACGACAGATGACTCAAAACAACCCGGGAACCAAATTTACTTTACAATCCTTCTTTTAGTCTACTGTGTTAACCATTAGCCCCAAGCTGGAGAAGTAGAACACTCTTGGATGGTTTGGGACCCCTCGGGTAACAGCTGTCAGTCAGCCATCACCTGCCACCCAGTTCTGTCATGAAATCCCCCCAACACACACCCTCTGAGACCAAAACTATTAGCACTCCGAACCTCAAGTGGGCTCACTTGCTTTTTTCTTCCCTCCAACCTTTATTTTACTTCCCCCGTTGATTCTTGCTTCTTTATTCAGCTCACAGTCAACCACCCTCAAGGCCACAACCATCTGCTCCATTCCTATATCATTTTTATTCATATTTGTCTGTCTAAAATCCAGCGGTGGCAGGTGATTATTTACCTGAGTTGGACTGCAGGTACCAAAGGTCTCTGCTTAGACACACAGAGATAATGGTTCGAAGTTGCCATGAACTGGAAACGTTGACTCCAATAAATCCGCATTTGCACATTTTGAGGTACACCCTGACAATGTAATGTAGAGTAATGCAAGAGTCCTGCAGTGAATGTTCTCTAAGTAGTATAGTAGTGGTTATAGGTGTGTGTTGGCACTGCCAGAGGAGATTTAACCCTATGGTCATCGTGTTAAGGCTGTTTGGTCATATTGGGCTAAACTGCATTCAGGATTTCTAATATATTTGAGCCACCCATGCAGTTTGTACACAAATATGAAACACAATAAAGGCTTTACAATCTGCACAGTGTATACGACATCCTTGGACCTTCGCATCTGAAAAGGAAGAAGTCCCCAAATAAAACATTTTGCAGGTGGAAAAAAAGGAAGATACTTGAGGGAGAGAAATGATGATTACTAATGATAACAGAAGCAGCAGAGTTATTCGAATGATAATGATAATAGTGATGTGCATTTGAATTTCTCATCAAAAATAAACCAAAAGCTAACTAGGAGTCGCCCCCTAGTGGCCTTTAGAAAGAATGCTGTTTTAAGGCCCGTCGGCATTGGCTTTGATTTAAAGAACCGGAAGTTCAACTGTTTAGCGAGACAGGGCACACACATATATGTTCTCGTCCTTTCCGGTGCCATTCTGTTTCATGGTTTATAAAAGAAAATAAGAATCAGTGGAAATGTTGCTGTAGACATCGTGGAGACTCATCACAGATCGTCCTGTGAGTTTATGGTAATCGCCACGTTAAAACATGAGAAAACGCTGGCGAGCGATATCTGCTGTGATGGTGACGTTGGATTTAAAACCAGTCCCTGGTGAGATTGGTCATTTAATTAACCTTGTCAAACATATATGCATTAATCGCCAATCTAATTTCATCTGTTAATTTAAAACTCTTCTTATTGAGGCCAGCCCCCCAGCCAATCAAATGTCAGGTATGGAAGCACAGAGGACTTGGTTAATTAGAGCTGTCAGGAAATGACCAAATATGGACAAAGAGGGAGGCTGGATTTCCTTTTATTACTTTCCTGGGAGAGAGTTATTAATTCTGTGGGAATCACCTCAGGTGGTATGCATATGTGTGTGTGTTAGTGTGTGTGTCTCTCCGTGGACGACGAAGGGGAGTGGGGGGTTGGGGTGCTCAAAAGACAGATGAAGTCAGATAAGAGAGAGAGAGACAGAAAAATGGAAGATAGAGAAAATATTTAGTTTATTCTGCATAATAACAATATTTTACTTTGTGGCAGCCTCATTTCCTGTCAAACAGGAAATTGAGCCTTGGCATTTCCAGAAGTGATTCTCCATCTCATATTTATCAAATATAATACTCCAGTGAAACTGTAATGTCAAATTATATTGAAAACCTGCACAGGGCTCTCTGGAGATTTCATATCACTGTACACATGCTATGTATTTTTTTCATTAATGGAAAGTATATTATGAAACTTTTTAAATTAGCAACTTAGAGTTTTAAACTTGCTTTTTTTTTCTTTTCCTGCCATCATCTTCAATAAATTAATAAATTATCATTTGAACTAGAACATATCAGGTTACTGTGTGTGTGTGTGTGTGTGTGTGTGTGTGTGTGTGTGTGTGTGTGTGTGTGTGTGTGTGTGCGTGCGTGTGTGTGTGTGTGTGTGATATCATAGTATAAACTATGGAGGACTCATTTCTAAGCCATGCGGGGGAAAAACATTTTTATTGCAACGAGTTATTAAAAATAGAAAAGATAAATACAGCAGCATCGCACAGAAGATTTCTGGCACTGAGTACTTAGAGCATTGCACGGTGAAAAAAAAAGAAAAAGAAAAGTATTAGAATTAATACTGTTTCCCAAGTTTAAGTGTCAGGTACTTTTAGTTTTTTTTGTTGACTACCTAAATAGCCCTTTAAATAAATAAAAAAAGTTGGTGTTTCTTATTGTTTTATACAGTGAGAAACAGCCTGGGGTCAAATTGACCCCAAAGAACATCGATGCGTACAAGTTGTGTTCAGGACATTGACAACATATCATCATGTGAATTTGATGTTTTCCCAGTTGTCCCCAATAAAAAAGAAAAAGTCATGAAATATGAAGCAAAAAAAAGATGTTAATAAAAAAATTGTGAGACGTTAAACATTGAATGGGATCAAATTGACCCCAAAGGTAACAGGAGGGTTAATATTACAGCTGCAGGACCTTTAGATGTGAGCCGGTGCTTATGGGTCGGCCATGTTGGGAAATCCTGTTCATGCTCCGACCGTGATGTAATTAGCATTTCAGGTGAGCGCGTCAAACGTAAACTATTTGCTCACTGATGGTGACGTCACGGCACGACACGCAGTGTGAATGACGAAGAGTGTTTCTCGGGGAAGTGGAAGCTGGAGATGGAAGAGTCGACGAACCGGCGACGGCACTCGGGACGGGACTTAGGAGCAGCGTCGCCGCCGCGTGCACGGCTTCCCTAGAGATAGCAGGGATTGAAAATGAAACGGGAATAATTTGTTGGAGGCGGGATGTAAATAGACTAAATGACCGAGTGAACAGCCTCCCAGGTTACAGCTGAGCTGCTTTGTCTGTGTGTGTGTGTGTGTGTGTGTGTGTGTGTGTGTGTGTGTGTGTGTTTGTGTGTGTGCGGGCGTGTGTATTTGGCCCGAGAGTGTGAACGTGCACGTCCATATCTGCAGATTTGGTGAAAGGGTGTGTGTGTGTGTGTGTGTGTGTGTGTGTGTGTGAGAGTGAGCATGTGTGTGTGGGTGTACATGTGCATGTGTGTGAGTGAGCATGTGGGTGTGGGTGTACGTGCATGTGTGTGTGTGTGTGTGTGTGAGTGAGCATGTGTGTGTGGGTGTACATGTGCATGTGTGTGTGTGTGTGTGTGTGTGTGTGAGTGAGAGTGAGCATGTGTGTGTGGGTGTACATGTGCATGTGTGTGTGGCACCATCTGTGTTGCCACATGCAGATGTGCTCCCTCGGAGCCCAAGACCCAAAACTCAGCTGTTACCAAGACAACCCCCATACATCCCATATACCTGGTCCACACACTCACACGCACACACACACACACAAACACACACACATGCACGCGCACACACACACGGTGTTCAAACCACCTAAAGGTCTTACACTGTGTGCTTTAAATGAGCAGATGGATAGAGACGTAAGAGATCTGAGATATACATACATATGTGTGTTTGTGTGCGTGTGTGTGTGTGTGTGTGTGTTTGATATGTAGATGTCTCTATTGAAACATGGATTTCGTAGATTTCTACTGCTCTCAGTCTTTTATTCAAGCGCAGCTATTCTGTGGCAGACGGACGGCCCCATCAGGCCCCCGCTCTGCATGAAGCAGGGTGATTGGCAGCTGGACTTCCTAGACGTGGTTAGACATAAAACTCATCAGGTTTTTAGAAAATATCAGGAAAAAAATCCAAAGGCAGGATGACATTGAAGCACGGAAGTGAACTAAAACCTTCAAAGGAGAAACATGGGTTTACTAGACTGTACAGTGCACTTCACCGTCCATCTGTCCACAGTTCCTGTGGAACACAAACATAAAAGAGATTTTCCTGCCAGTCACACTCCTTCCTCTGATGTCACAAGTCTGTTCTCATATTGACGACTGAGCCTGGATGTGCTCACGGACTCTAATGATGTTGCTGTATACTCTTCTACAGTCTCTTAACTCTTCTACAGTCTCTTGACTCTTCTACAGTCTCTTGACTCTTCTACAGTCTCTTGACTCTTCTACAGTCAGCTCTTCCATCACAATAAAGCCAAATGAACTGATAGAGGTCTTAGATATTCTCTCCACCAGCAAACCAGTAAATCCTTTGGGATTCAATGGTGTTTGATTGATTTCACTCCTTTTACCTTGTATTGGTACTGTCATTATTGTACTCCATTGCATTCAGCTATCAGCTACAGCAGGGGTCAGGAACCTTTTTGACTGGGAGAGCCATAAAAGCCAAATATCTCAAAATATATTTCCTTGAGAGCCATATAGTATTTTTTTACGTAAAATTTTAATGTGACTTCTGGTGCTGCATGATGCTACGAAGGGTGTGTGTGTGTGTGTGTGTGGGGGGGGGGGGGGTGCAGCAGACGAAGAGCCGAGAAGTGTTAACGCGACACGTAGAGACAGAATGACATGCTGCTGTGGAGACGATCAATAACAGACGTTTAGTTTAATAAAAGAACAAAGACGTCTTTAAGAAAAGGACTTTAAATTACTTCTGCTGTAATCTGGCGTGATAGGGAAAATTACAGGGTGGCGGGCGGAGATTTTTATTAATTTTTTCAACTCGAAATTGCCTGGGAGCCATATGCCGTCACCGGAAGAGCCGTAGCTTCCCGACCCCTGAGCTACAGCATGGGAGTGGCTATTTGTATTATTCATTATCCCTGTCATACAAATCAAAAATGGTAATTATCTAGCAATCATATGCTCCCTGTCAACTCCGTCTTCTCCCATATGTACCTCGTGAGTCCGAGATCCTGGCCTGGAGCCCGAGCACCATGTTTATGTGACAAGAGTTTCGAGGCAATAATTGATAATCGGCGTTTCTAATTTAAAGCCCGGCTACGCTCTGGCTCTCATTAATACCACGGGTGGGATTCCTCCCACCGCGTTCAGTTCTTGCAGCAATGTTTCCTCTCCAGCTTCGAAGTCAGATTGGAGTGGAAGGGATCAGCGCGTCGGTTAGGTCCGTGTCACTGGAGCATGCTGTTGCATCAACAATGTGCTGATGAGCGCGCCTCGTCCGGCCGCAGCTCGCTGTCAAAAGTTCTTTGCTGCAACAACCGATGGGCATGAAAAGAGCAGCAGACGGGGGGTGGAGGGAGAGGCCGGGCGCTCCTCCCCCAGCAGTCAAGTTCGCCTACGTGGGTCTCGTGACGGGAACACAGAAGCACTGATATCTTCTACGTTAGCGTGCCCCACGCTAACAGGATACTCGTAGACTTCTCGAGAGTGATGCAACATCCAACTTTCTCCCCAACGATACTTAGTCTGAAACCGAATCTCAGGGACCAGTAGTACGAGTCCATTATCAGTACGTTTTTTTCATTTTTACCAGATTAAAAAGTCCTGTCAGAGCGGAACTGATAAGCTCATTGCTGTTTGAGGTAACGCAAGTAACCAGCAACGTATAACTGTGTGTAAGGCTTCAGGAAAGGACATTGTTCCCCGTGGTCGGGCAGGGTGTCTAGTGGGCCGAGCTAATCCCTTCATCTCTCAGGAGCAAATTGTTGGAGTATTCACCTTCTCCTGCGGAGCTTATTTACCCTGTTCCTGACTATCTATCCCTGCTAAACATAACTGGGTATTTCACGATCTTTTCCTAAACCTAACTAAGTATTTTATGACCTTCTCCTAAACCTGACTAAGTATTTCACCATCTTCTCCTAAACCTAACTAAGTATTGCATGATGTCTTCCTTAACCTGACTAAGTGTTGCGTTATGTCTTTTTTAAACCTGACTATGTGTTGCATGATGTCTTCCTAAACCTGACTAAATATTTCATGATCTTCTCCTAAACCTGACTATACGTGATGTGCTCCTCTATGTGTTCCTCTACCACTGGATCCACTGGTACCTCTCGTCTGCGCGTCGTGTTTCCTCACCGCCTCCACTGCTCCCCCGACACGATGAATTTCAATAACCTTTACTTAACGTTAATGCCGGTAATAAGTAGGCCAAGGTTTAATGAAGGGGCTGGATCACAGATGACAGAATTATAAAAAAAAAATCACAGTCAAAGTTTATTAACTTCGCCCCTTTCTTGTCATGCAGACTTGTCAGGTCAACGGATGTAGTGTGTGTGTGTGTGTGTGTGTGTGTGTGTGTGTGTGTGTGTTTAATTTCCCACATTAAGGGTTTTCTTACAACCTTTAATGTGTGAAATTATGGGTTATAAGAGACAAATTCAGAGAAAAGAGTGGAAGGGTTTTTAAAAAAAGGGCAAGGCAGAGGAGAGAGGAAAGACTGAGGAGGCATAGAGGAGGAATACTAGCAAAGATGGGAAACAATGAAGGAAAAATGAGGAGGAGAGGAGACAAGGAGGAGACGGGGAAGCTATTTCAGTGGAGGGAAGCGGGGAAAAAACAAGGCGAGAACGGAGAAGCCCAGCTAACGATGTGAAAGCAGCTCCTATTGGTTACAGAGGAGGAAGCAAAGCAGACACACTGTGTTCCTATGAGTTCCCTCTATTCTATATGAAACATCACTTTCGCCAGGAATTTGGGATCTCGCCAGTTCCCAAATCTATGTAAACCAGAACATGTTGTACTCACTGAGAAACGCCTACCTTTTCCGGCATCAACATAATAATGTAATAGTTATATTAGATGAGATGTGGGCAGAGTTTGATGTTCAAACAGCATATTGAGGTTGGAATAAATAAATTGTCTCTCAATGTCTAAGTTTTGGTGCTGAATTATTTATAATTCATGAAATAAACAATGTGTTTTCTTTCCGAATGACCTTTAGTGGAATATTTGTAAAGAACATTTAAATGGAAAAAAAATGCTTTGAAAGGAATGAACATGGTATTCCCTATCACTCAATTTAATTGCAAGTCCTTTTTCTGCTGCTTTCAAATTCACCACAATGTACCGGAAAAGAAAACTAAGGTGGGCTGAAATTTTTGTTAGAGGCCACAGCTAATTCTACAATAATGGTTCCAATAAAGACAATTATGTGGGAGCGGAGAGGTAGTTTCGACGTTGATTATGTCGTTGAAGCCACGAGGGCAGCTCCTCGTGACCCCCGCACGAAAAGCACGGCAGTTCCTTCAGTCATATTGCGTGAAATTAGTTTTTGCTTTCTGCTATACCAATTTAAACCCAAACTCATGTTCCTGAACCTAACCACGTAGTTTTGTCACCGTTTTTTCTTTAAATTCACGATAATCAACATTCAGAATAGACTGAGACGAAGGAATCCAAAATCCGAGTGAGAAACAGCTTCCACGTCATGTAATCCATTGTGGACGTGAACAATATTAGTGCAGCTTTAATAAATGTATTACCGGGGTGTTAGAGAGCGGAGCTGGTGTTTTCTTGTAACGCTTTGTTATGATGTGTGGTTCTGACCCTCTGTACCTTGCACTTGTCTTCTGTGTAATTTGGTTTTCTAGAATTTGGGTGCAAAGAACAGTGGGATGAAACGCAACGTCCTAATTAAATCGAATCGGAGTAACGCGAGAAAACACTCACAACAGAGGCGCTAAACGGGAGGCAAATGCAGACGGATCACGCTAAGCGGCGCTGCGTTTGTCCGGTTTTTAGTCGGGTAGCCAGAGGTCGTTGGTGTGACATCCAGCGGATCTTGAGAGACGGAACCGACGGTCCCGCTCAACCGGCGACCTCCGCGTTCGGGAATGTCAGAGAAGAGTTACAGAGACTGGAATCTGATGGTTTCTGACTCATGAGTCATGTGACGTTTTCCCTGACATCCTCGCTCGTGATTGGCTAGAGCCGGGCGCTTCATGTAGGACTTCACACCCGTTGAAACGGGGACGTCGAGGTGTGATGGCACGAAGTGATGTCTCACTTTGAGACTAATGGAAACAACATAGCGCCTCTCTTTCCTTTTTAAAAATGTTGCAATTAAATTTTTTACTTCTAAACTCCCTGCTTTAGCCGTGAAAATGAATAATGACTCCGCTATAGGCTTTATGAGACTGGATTTCAGGGTATAGTTGTGATTGAGAGGAAACTGACACACACACACACACACACACCCACACACACAGCACAAGGCTCAACCCACACACAAACCCTCGTGCCGCACAAGTGCAAACAAAGTTGATGATTTTAATCACCATAACATGCTGGGAACACAAACACGCCCTCAGGGTACTAATCAATTACTGCAGGAGGGCACAAACACACTCCTACATACACACACCGGGGCGGAAACACAGTCAAGCTAAACTAATTTCACTCTCATTCAAATTCAGTTTTGTGTTCTGCAATATGTGTGTGTGTGCATGTGTGTGTGTGCAGCACAAATGTGACACACATACACACACATAGGCCACTTCCCTTTTTGGAGATTTTGAGAAATGATCCTCTTTAAGAGAGGGACAGACGTCAAACGTTTTCATCACACAGAATCAGCGCAGTCATGGATCCAAACTCAAAGCAATCATCGGTAATTTCCATATGAAAAAGATGTCATTTCGCCATGAGCAATGAGGAAATCTCATATTTATTCAACCTTTAGAAACCAGTTTTACCTTCGCTGGCCTTTCACAAAAAAAAAAAAAAGCGTGTGAGATCGCCCGGCCGACGTCAGTGTTCAGATGACGGCGAGACGAGGCGGCGTCAGAGTCTCGGTGTCGGGGATAGAGCTATCATTATGATAATACCGAGGTCTATCATAATTATCTGCTAATTGACTGCCTAACGAGGTAGCGCTCGCTAGAATGCTCATTAATTCTCCATCATCACCACTGATAGCTGTAATCACAGAGTGGCGGTTCCAAGGTCTTACAGGAGGGGTGTGTGAAAGAGCATGTGTGGACACTGTCTGCTTAAGTGTGTGTGTGTGTGTGTGTGTGTGTGTGTGTGTGTGTGTGTGTGTGTGTGTGTGTGTATTGTCCAGGCTTTCTTTCAGCTGTAATATATATTAAGTACTGTACCACACTGTTGTATTCTATGAATAGTGTCACGACGGGATTTAGGGTGGACCCAAATGCACGACTCAGGAGACAGAAAATGCTGATAAAGATGCTTCACTGAAAGTGTTGTCAGTAGTGTTGTTACGAGATGTGCCGACGCTTCGAATCGTGTGTCGAGTAACGGAGGGGGCGTTTCCTCGAAGCGCGTATCGAGGCTTGCTTCATTTAGGGGAGGAGCCAAAAATGATGACGTCCGAAGCCTCGCTGCCCGGCTGTACCACGTGACTGCTTCGGCAAGCGGATCAGATTTTGCCGGGAGGTTTGACAGCAATATAAACGCCTCAGGCTCCATTCAACATGTGGGTTGTTGATTGAGAGTTTAGAGAGAGAGAGATAGTTTGCAGAGTTAGAAGAGTGAGGAGAGAAGGATAGGTGACAATATGGAACTGTTGAGAAACGGTTATTTCTGAATAAAAATAAATAAAATGTCCCGTCCTGTACATCACTGTCCAAGTTCCACACGCATATTCAGTCCCCTCTTCCTAGTTCCACAAAGACTTTCGCTGTCCTCTGCCTGCTTAAGCCCATGACATGATAACATTATTACACAACCTGCCATATCATATAATACTACCAATTTGGGAACATTTACACATACATTCAAAACATATTTTATTATGCTCATATGTGATAACTTATGTACAGAAATTATTTGGTCGTACATTTTTCTAATTCATAGTCATTCCCAACAGCCATAACAGACACAACCATTCAATGCATCACATTATGTGGTTCAGATACAGCTGCCTGTGATTATACACTTGGCCAGTAGGTGGTGTCGTGAGCACATGAAGCTTCGAGAAATGAACCGTTTCTCGAACCGATTGTTTGAAGTTTGTTCGACGCCTCATGAAGCTTCATCTCGCCATAACTACTTATCAGGAACGAAACAGAACGAATCAACGAACACACAGGGGTACGCCCAAAGGGTTGGTCTGAGAACACAAGACAATCTGGCAGAGGACAAGTGGAAGTGAGGGAGCTAAATAGGGAGGGACTAATGAGGGGATGGGCTGCAGGTGAGAAGGGCGTGAGGACCAGGTGAAGGTAATGAGGGACTAACGAGGTGATCAGAGGCAGGTGAAGGGAGTTGGACTGACGAGATGGGAAGCAGGATCTGGAATGACAGGATACTTAGTGACAGGATGAAAACAACTAATACAAAAAGGAAGGTGTGGAGCTAAACTGTTACATATAGCCTATAAAATAGCCCATGTTTTCAATTCTTTTGGCAACTAGATGAATAAAAAAGATGAATCGATACTCAGTTGTCACTGCAATAGAGTGTGCTCATTCAGGTAATGCTTCCATATGACGTTACATCAATAATACACATGTTGCTATGTGCAGATGTTGCAAAAGGCAAGAATTTTCAAAAAGTTCATCATGGGCTTAGTCTTCCAATATCCTGGGTGGTAATAGGCCAATAACCCTTCTTTCCTCAACTTTCTCTTCTGTAGACGTGTGCATGGCCGTTTCAGCCTCTCAGCGTGCCGCCTGCTGTTCGTATCCTAACTGTTCTTTCTTGTGTTGCAGGTATGCCCCTCAGTCTGGACTGCAAGGCGTTCTTTGGCTACAGCGGAGAGAACCGGAGGCCCATCGTCTACTGGATGAAAGGAGAAAAGTTTGTCGAGGAACTCGCAGGACACATTAAAGAGAGTGAAGTCAGGTAAAGACTGATGTGAACCCTCAGCCACATACGGCGTGTATCCCTCATCCTTTTCTGGAGGAGAGTTTTTTTTTAGGGGCAATAAATACACCGCAGCAGGTGTAAACCGGAGATGAACCAATGTTGAGAAAATACAAGTGATTATGTGTAATTCTGTAAGGCACTGCATGGCAGTATGGTATCAATTACAGTCCCTCAAGTTTACAGGGTTCTATTGCTAATTAATTTCTGGAGATGGTAGGAAAAAAAAGGAAAGGCTCGACTCCAGCTGCACTCCTCACACTGTCAGTATCTAATTTGCTGTTGTATGATTTATGACTCATTGAGGGCTCTCTGAATGATTTCTCCTCAACTTTCCGAGGAAGAAAAAAAAGAAAATGATGAATACTAATAATAAGCTTAAATTGAATTAATGTTCTCCCCTATTGGGTACAATTACAGTGGGCTCCATTGGGGAAAACCTGATTGCCAGCGGAGTGTCAAATATCATTAAAAAAACCTGCCAGATCCCCATTGGAACCATCAGAACGCTCACATATGTGCACACACACACACACACATCCTTTGTGTGTGCGGTGCATGGGAACATTACTTTATAATAGCTTTTTGCAGATATATACGCAAAACCTATAAAAACAGGACTCTCGATACCGATAGAGACGGAATGAGGTGTGCAAGAACTTCCTGTGCCGCAGGAAGTTCTTGCACAAGTATGTGAGCACTTCAAGGGTCGGAGATATAGAATGATGGAACGTTGATTCATCACTGTATATGACTGTAAATGGATATTCTGTCATTTAATTGTTAGATGTTTAAACCATTTTGGATATTTGGAACAGCCTCTCTGTTGAGAAACAGTGTGACAGCACGGAGAAAAAGACACAACTCTAATTGGGTTTGTTTAGGACTTGGACGCTAGCTTCCTAACCCTGGAAGAAGTTAAAGCCCTCATTATTACAAAAGTTTGTATAAAGTAAAATCTTGACAAAATATTCTCTCCTTCCCAAAACCCTTCATATGCTATGTCATCAGCTCAGCCCACCAATAATAATGTGAATGTTTATTCCTTCCCTCGAGGGAAATCCTGTTCCCTCTTCCATTGGCTGCCTCCACGGGGAGGTCAGAGGTCACGGTCAGCTGCTTAGCAGCCGCCCTGGAGCCAGCCGCACTCCAGTGTCACGAAATGGTGTCGTCGAGTGTGCACGAGGAGGAGTGTTTAAACTTGAAACTAATCATGCCCCGTGGTATTAAATTAACCTTTGGCTCATGAGTTCTCCATCTATAAGTCCAGTCCTCGGGCCAAACCTCTAATCCAATCACATCGCTGCACCGGACTCAACGATGGCGCTGCGGCAGACGCACTCCCGCTGTGTTGCACATTAATCTGTCCACGTTTTGGTGCCCACCTCCCGCACTGCTGCAGCGGCGGCCGTTTCGACTGTGTGTGTGTGTGTGTGTGTGTGTGGGGGGGGGGGGGGGGGTGAGAGAGAGAGAGAGAGAGAGGACTTTTGACGCTCTCTGCTCATTATTACGACACCACCTAGAGAGAACGACCACCTGTAAACCTGCACCGTCTCCATCATGAATACTTGTTTTATTTTTTATTTGTTATCAAAATATGCCCAAGCACACCACCAACATCATATATATATATATATATATATATATATATATATATATATATATATATATATATATATATATATAGTTATTTTAATGTTTTTCTCTGAGTACCTTTGTATGTGTACATTTGTTCCATTGCATTTGCCAATAAAACCAATAAAATAAAGGATTTGATCACAAAAACAAATAAAGAATATAAATATATACAGGATATATATATTATATGAGCAGTATTAATGCAGTAGTTGGCATAACTTTAATGGTCCAGCCGCTCAACAATTCTGCAACTCCGCTATGAAAGTTTGTGGTTCGATCATGTGCAATGAATTTGAAATTGCAATATTTCCATTTGGGCCGACGCTTCCTTCATATTTCCACTTGAAAGCAGCGCTGGCCAATATGTCTCGTGGTGCGGAGAGGCTCTTTTACCTGCTTGAAATTCACATCAGCTGTGCAATCACTGTTTTAAGTTTCTTCTTATCAGAGCTCGGTGAGGAACTAACTACTTAAAAAAAAATTGAATACAGTCATAGTAAGCAAAAGCACGGCTTTCTCGGCAGCTAGAATCGCTTACATGGGACGAAAAGAAGCCGCATCGATCTCAAAGCACCAACACAATAACACACTGCACTAGAGTTGATGCTAAATTTGATGCTACATTTGATGCTAAATTTGGCGCTAAATTGTCCCCTTTCAATGCTAATTAATATTTATTTATTATATATATTCAATCAGAGTATCGGTGGGTTTATCCCTGGCTCATTGCCAGTCGTTGTGTCCTTGAGCGAGACAATTAACCCTGAACGTCTCCCTGTAGCTTTGTCTGTACGGTGTCGGTTTGTAAGTCATTTTGGATTAAAGCGTCAGTAATGTGTCAAAAGCAGCCGTGAGCTGGTTATTGGTTCCTTTGAAAAATAATTGCCGTAGTGTGATCACATCAGCACTGCATGAGCACGAACAGGGGGGTCTCTCCCAAGTGTAGAAACAATCAAAGATGGGCAGAATGATTATGCACTACTCAGACACAGTTTAGTAGGAGTGTGCTTAATAGCAGACATCAAGAGGGTTGTAGATTAGAGAGAGAGGAGGAGAGGGAAAGGCGGGGTTAGAAATGTAAGTGATGTGTTTTTATTTGAGGATGTTAGCACGTCTATCACTCTGTCCTGGTGGACATGAGAGCGAAGCACACGCTACACCGCCGGCACAAAGAGGAGGACTCACACCACAGTGGGGATCCCACTCCATAGACCTTTTTAAAAATCATCATTCTTCCTGTAATATTTATAACTAATATTGCATTTCAGATTATTGTCTGACTGCCTCTCTGTTGTGGGTGTTTTATTATTCATTATTATTATTATTATTATTATTATTATTAGCCTTTGTTATTATTTACATATTTGTATATTTTATTTCTTTCTCTATATGAGTTATTTTCCTGTCACATTCCTGTTTTCTTCTTTACTTGTATATATTGTAAACTGACTAACACATAAACAAAAACATTTTAATACTTGATTTCTCTACATCATAATTATATATAATGATGATAATATTGTACAAGCATTATCATCAATACAATACATATATATATATATATATATACATAATTTGAAAAATGAGTTTGGGATGAATATATGACGTTTCAAAAAAATATATATGCAGGAATGCGGGGAGAAATTGTAAATAATGTTTGCCTGAGTCGGCTACAGCGGCAAATTAATTCATGGATCAATATTCCACCAGAAGAGAGGAACGCACCACAGATCATTTCAGAAGAATCCCGGAAGCACACGTGCTATTTATTCTTTATGTACCGAGCATATTGATCTGGGAAGTGTAATTTACAGGGTCTGTATATATATTTATATACACATGTATTTATACACTTTAGGCAACAGCACAAAACATTTGAAAATAACATCAATAAACACAGTTTGGCCATAGTTCATTCTGATGTTATATTAGTGTATAAGTAAGTATAAGTAATGAGCTACTTTGTGGGAAATCTGATTGTAATTCCATTCTATAAATAAATCTACCTTTATTGATTTTATTCAGGCCTATATCGGGTTGGCATAAGAAAAATATGAGTTTCTATAGTTTTATCGCAATGATTTCTCCAATTATGTCAATTACAGTTTATAACCGTTTCTATTTAAAAAGTGCTGTTATGGTACAGTTCATGCAGTTAACAATTAATGTGTCAACCACTAAAACAAACAATTGTTACCAGTTGCACAGTGTTAAGTTTACCAGGCACTTTATCTCAAAGGTTACCTTTTTTTTGGCGTATACCTTCACATTCACTTACTTGATGAAAAGCAAAAAGAAACCATTTTAAAAACATATAAAACAGGAGAGGTTTTGCCAACCTGCGCTGCTCCTGGATCATCTGCGCTGACTAAATATGCCACGCCAGCACAGTTGTACTCAGAGATCACTGATCTGGCTGAATCTGACCTCAAATCCGACTCAAAGGTGCACGTCGTGACCCATCTGAGCCCCCCCCCCCCCCCTCCCCCTCCCCATCCCATCTTCCCTCCCCCGTCTTCCTCGGAGGCTTTTAGAGGAGTATGACCTCACCATAAGGCAGGAGGCTTTTATTCCAGCTGTCGCCAACGTTTTTCTACACATGCCTCCTTGCTCCTCTCTGCCCTCCTTTTTCCTCCACTCTACACTCCACACTGCTCCACTCTTCATTTCTTAACCCCTCTTTTCTTCCCAACCTTCTTTCCTGCTAACCTCTTTCTCCTCTCGCAGCAATTTGTGGAGCAATGTACGAGGCATGGACCTCCACCTTATACATGTTAACCTATCCCCTTCTTCTCACACACTCTTCTCCTCCTTCTTGCCTCTATCCTTTCCTCCTTGGAGGTTATAGATTAAGGAGTAATCCGTGGTAAAAACTCCAGCTAATCCATTAAATGTTTTGTAGATGCTCTCCTGGTGTTTCTTGAGGTTTTTAAAGGACCACATTTAGGGAGAAAGGGATGTTCCTCCTGTCTCACTCGTATCATCTTGTCTGTCCAGGGTTCTGAGGGAGCATTTAGGGGAGAAGGAGATGCAGCTGTCTTTGACGTTCGATGCCGTGGACGAGGCAGACCTGGCCAACTACACCTGCTACGTGGAGAACCACATAGGGAGGCGTAGCGGGAGTGCTATACTGCAGAAGAAAGGTAGGTCACAACCTCTTTTCTCTTTCTTCCCCTTCCTCCAGTTTCAGTGACACAGAATCAAAGGTGGAACAATTAAAACAATGTTAATAAGAAAGTACAGAAAATTAACCCTCCTGTTACCTTCACATTTACTAACATCTTATTACCCTTGGGGTCAATTTCACCCCTGTAATTAAAACCTCCAGAACATGAAACTTGTTTCCCAAGTTTAAGTGTCAGGTACTTTATGTTTGTTTGTTGACTACCTAAATAGCCCTTTAAATAAATAAAAAAGTTGATATTTCTTATATGTTTTACAAATTGACCCCAAAGAACACCGATGCGTACAAGTTGTGTTCAGGACATTGAAAACATATCATCATGTGAATTTTATGTTTTCCCCGTTGTCCCCAATAAATTAGGAAAATTCATGAAATATGAAGCAAAAATAATGATGTCAATCATAATAAATTAGAAAAAGTCATGAAACATGAAGCAAAACTAATAAAAATTAACGATGTCAATCATTTATTTAGAGACAATAAACATTGAATGGGGTCAAATTGACCCCAAAGGTAATAAGAGCCTAGAGTAAGTTTAAAAAATCAAAATGTGGAAATCAAACCATTGTTCTGAAGTTATTTGCCAACTCTTGGAACCAGCCAAAGTTACTAATGAGGAGAAGTGTGATACCATATAGAGAGTCTAGTATCAGCCAAACAGCCTTGAGATTTATTATATACACTAAGAAATCATGTATAGAATAAATAATTAGGATTGTTAGACATGATGAATAATAAAAATGTATTTCCTTTCTGAGACTTTAACGTATGCATTGATCCCTATGAGGCCTACGATGTAAATATGGACTGGGGGAAACAGCTCGTACCTCGAGGGTTCACTAATTGGCACGTTGTACAAGTCACTCCACCTCGCTGCTGATTATCAGAATAAACTAAGCCTCATAGTTCAGTTTGTGTCTGCATTACTTAAACATCATACAGCATGTTTATTAGTTCATCCCTGTCTTTTTGAACACCGAATAGATCTGTTTCCCCATCCAGGCTTTATGCGAAGCATATTCTTTCTTGGCACTAAGCGCAAAGATATGAGTGGTTTTAATGTTTTTATTTATTCCTGGCTACAAGAGAAAATTAAAAAAAACTTCCCAAACATGTCAAACTATTCCTCTTATCAGGTTAAACGTTCAGGAATCTTCATTTGCATTTATCCTGTCAAATAGACAGTAAACAAGTGTGTTGTCCCAGGATGCAGTGCGTTGTTTACAACCCTAAACATGCTCAATATGAAAACTGGAAATGCCTGGGACATAATCCATTTCCTTTTATGCCTCTGTGAAGAAGGAAAAGCCCTCCGGATCAGGAAAGGACACATCTTCAATGGCCCCAGCAAATGTATGAAGATGTGAACAGCTTCCACGATTATCAACACTTGAAAGTGTGCTGTCAACATTGAATGTGCGAGAGATATGTAAAAGCAATTTCTTTTAAAGATCAATTTCAAACATTTGAGGAGTTTTGCGGGAAACGGATGGCAGGAATAACTCAGCATCGCAGACAGAGTGTATACTCTCAAACTAAGCAACAGGAAATCCAGGAGGAGAGTCTGATGGAGCGTTGTTCTCCAGAAAGTGGAGTGTGGGGGGGGGGGGAATCCATCACGGCAAACAGAGCTGAGCAGCACAGATGGAGACAAGCGAAAGGAACGCAATCTCATATTCGCCGGTTTGAATATTCCGCTGAAAAATGCACGAGGGCACGGCTGCCTTTGTAAAAACATTGCGCGGCGGTCTCCATCCGATGAGGAGAGAGAACGAGGCCCGGTTCGAGACCCGCGGAAAGAGAGGTGGGCCTCGAGAGACAGACGGGACCCGGAGGAACAGTCTTTGGTACCTCAAACTTGGGGCAGAAAAAGAGGGAATGAAGAGGAGCAAGGGGGCGAATTTGGGGGTTGGGGGATGTGGAAAGAGATAAACAGGCACAGAACAAGGAGGCAGAACGAGGGAGAAATAATAGATGTATGCAGAAAGATGAAGGTTGGGAGGCTGAGGGGTGGAGGAGGATATGTGGAGATGCAGAGAAGATCAGAAAAAAAAGAAGACTAAAAACACTCCCCGTCAAGACTGCTGCTGAATGCCTGGGGTGTCAAATCTATTTTACTATACTTAACTAGCACCGTGGGGACTCACACACACACACACACACAGATGGGGTTACACAGACACACACCTCCACAGGTGAGAATGAGAACGGTGGGGTCGTCATTACCTCACACGGTAATCACCCAAATGTGCATGTGCGCGTATGTGTGTGTGTGTGTAATCGGACCTGGTGCATATGCTCTAACACAGACACACACACCCTCCTTACAAGTGTCATGTTTTAAATGTGCGGTAGAGAAAACTACATATACGGTTCATATGACAGCCCTCAACACATAATATCTTCTGCCTGGTAAATGAACACAGTCTTTCCAGAATAAAGAGTTGGGTTCAGGCAACAAAACTCCCTGGTCTCATCCAGGGGGTGACCTCCAGTTCTGACCTCCAGTTCTGACCTCCGGTTCTGACCTCCGGTTCTGAAGAGGGAAGCCGATGCGTGCGTTTTAAAACGTGCATTATGTCTACTGACCACTAGGTGGCGACGCAGTTTATGAGAAAGAAACTTCAAGCTTGATTTGTTTCCCTCAGTAAACATTGGAAACATGAGTTTATGGTCTCAATATCTGGTTCAAGTCTTCTTCAACACAGCCTGATGTTCATTTAGTAAATGATGTCGAATAGATTATAAAACAGGGTATGCTTTAGGGCGGGTTTACTTTGACTGACAGGTCGTGTAGAAGCCATAATATGATTTGTCTTTACCTGTCTGTTTGTTTGATCATGTTTTGATGACGCAATGTCAGTGGGCGTAACTTTATACATAGACGGCACCTGTGTGCCGGCAGGTGGGTTTTTGTTTGAGAGAACGGAAGGGAAATTATTTTTACCCGCACAAGCGCACGCAGAACCTATTAAAAACCTCACTAGAACCGTATTAAGATATCGCCCTTGGAAAGGCATTTAGAGATAGGACGGTTTATTTTCTGTTAAAGAGTTTTCATTTATTTCTCTGTTATACAATAAAACGGTTAAACCATATGGTCACATACGTAAAGTAACTTTTCTTTTGTTGGTCCGATCCCACAATAAAAGGGAAGTGAATAGCGCAAGCAAAAAAGATTGACAGATTTGTTGATTGTGTAATTTAACAAAGATAACACCACTTTTTTTGTTCTAAAAAAGTGGTTCCCTTAAAATGTAGCAATGTGTTTCCTCCTTGTCCACGTGGTCCATGCTATCGCTCCTCTCTCTCCTTCTGAAGCCTCAAGGGAGCGCTCTGACCATTGTTCTCATGATTCCCTTCTCTCACTGTTTAACAGTGAAACAGCAGTTGGTTTTGGGCTTTGAGAAAAAGAAAAAAAAGCTTTAAAAACTTGCTTTGTCTTTATCTACATCTCCTTCTCTGTAATCAATTTAGATTTCAGGGAAGGGATCAGGAGATTTAGTGCTACGGCATGCTCTTAGTGCCATTATTCAGGAAGTATTTGACTAATCATTACAGTTTCTGAGCGCCAGCTGAAGCGGAGTCATTAAAACTAAAGTAAAACATGACTTTGAGTGGAAGTTCAGGGTTATTGTAATGTAATATAGTCAAAGCTTTTAGCTGTATATGACATTGACTGGTATTGATGGAGGGGGGATGGAGGGGGGCAACAGACAGAACAATGAGGCCCTGACACGGTTACGGTGAGAGCTTTTTTTAATGAGCTGCAGCAACTGACAACTCTTTGTCTTCATCTTAGAAGAGGAATGGCATTGATATCAAAATATTATCCAAAAATAACAAAACAAGTCACTTAAAGTATAAACTCGTATGCATAGTTAAATTTGTATCTGCGTTGACAATGAACACGTGTGTGATGAAGTGTTTATGAATTTATTTCCAAGGAATGTCTCATTAGAAACTCATTTAAAAAATAATTAAAACATATAAATATTGCTATACTTTCATTCGGAAACACAGGGTCGATCACCGTTGTGTTCCCCCCTTGTTTTAATGATAATCTTTAAGGTTGACACGTTAAACTACCACTCAATACATCCCACAAATATATCCGCACTAATCAATTTTATAGCGCGGAGCAAAAATCCAACTGGCATTACTGCATTGTCTACATTGTAAAGCATACATAAAAAAAAATACAAAATTCGCTTACATAATCAAACATCTAGATTAGCCAAACTTCCTCTTGGGCTCGTCCGGGATTTTTAATCCAGGACTTCTCGCACCTGAAGCGAGTATCACACCCCTCGACCGACGAGCCCAAAATAGATGTGATCATTTGACGTCAGCCTGACTTTTTTATATTACCAATTGATGAAATATCATATAATATGTGAAAAGAAAGCATCCAAAAGAAGCACATGGATTATTATTTACTTTTCATTTGTTGTTCTTCTCACCTCTTCAAAGTTCACTCGAAAAACGTCCAATCGGGTTGCCGCGTGGGCTCGAGGCACGCGGCGTATAGTGCATCAGCAAAGTCCTGATTCCCCCCCTCACTACCGGTGGCTCAGTCGTGAAACACTTTCTGGTCAGACGCTCATTGAAGGAGCAAAACAACGAGTCACAACGAGACGTCTCTTCAAAACTGCTGAACCAGCAACAGACCGAACTCCGAGTTGAGGAGACTGAACTGAAGACGGCCACGCTGTATTTAACAGCGACGCATGTGAGCTAACCACGCGGCCAGTGACCCCTTAACCTCCTGAACTAAACTGATCCCACCCCCCCACACACACACACACACACCCCACCCCTCCAGCAGTCTGTGGGCAGCCTCTCCAAAGGGTTCAGTAGCCGGGCTAACTGGACCGTTCCGGCCCGGAGCCTCTTGAGCTAACGGGGGCCACAGTCTTCACGGAGCGCAAGCTAACGCAACGTTAGCGCGCGTTATCAAAGCTTGATTTCCCGCACCGTGTGTGTGTGTGTGTGTGTGTGTGTGTGTGTGTGTGATTGAATTAGGGGGGTGCTCTCGCCCCCGCGGTGGGCCCCGATGTTAACGGGCCGATGCGTCCGCGCACGCACCTGTAACACGTACACACACACACACACACACACAGTACTCATCCACTCGTGACCGGAGAGACTTGATGGAGAGGGAGACGAGGAGATGAAGAAGGTGTTGAGGGGGGGGGGGCAACTGAAGGGGCTGAGAGGAGGGATGGAGGGGATTACGACAGACGGAACAGACAGGCGCGAGAACAAACCTGAGATGTCATTCGAAGGTTTCCTCGGCTCACCACTCCAGTCACTTGGTCTTTGGGCGGAGCAGTGAGGACTGATGTGAGACGACGGGAGGAGACCCCGAAGCACATTGTCAGAAACACACAAAAGCACCCAGGGAGACATTGAAGAAGGGTGGATTCGCTTCGGGATGAGGGATTGGAGATGCTCTAGTCGGATGCTGAAGGGGGGCGGAGGCATCGGAGGCGGCGGTCCCTGAAGCGTGAGCTCCTCCCTCGTGGGACGGCGTCCCCTGTGATGAGGACAGCCGGGACGCCATCAGTTCTCCCTCGCGTCTCTGGTTGTCATTGTTGTGACTAAATTGCCGGTGTTGCAACAGCGTTATTTCGTCTTTGAGGCCGCCCTCTGGAATGGAGTTGGAACTGAAGATGGATTCACGTTTGAATCTGATCTGAATACGACACTTGAAATGTGTGTGTAAAGCCTTTGAGTTTTTCTTTTTTAACTCTCCCGTTACCTTCAAATTTACTAACATATTTTACCCTTGGGGTCAATTTGACCCCAGCAATTAAAACATCCAGAAAATTATTTGAATTAATATTTTTTCCCAAGTTTAAGTGTGAGGTATTTTGTGTTTGTTGGTTGACTACCTAAATAGCCCTTTAAATAAATAAAAAAGTTGATATTTCACACATGTTTTACACAGTGAATGGGGTCAAATTGACCACAGAGGTAATAGGAGGGTTAAGTGGGAGCTACATGTGGGAAACTGTATCCTCACAGCGGGTGAGGTCACGTTGGGATTATGCGAAGTGGCCGACCTCTAGGAGGTGAGGATGAACAACAGAGAAGCCGCAGGACGAAGAGGAGAATGAGGGAGATGATGTGGACATCTGGATATCTATATGTGTTACATTCCTTAAATGTGTTTATGTAACTCTGTAATGCTTCCTTCTGTACACATGACATCTATTGCTCCTGTCCTGATCGCAAAGCCCTCTGAGGCAAATTAGAAATTGGTGATTTTAAGCTATTTAAAATAAACTGAATTGAATTGAATGTGTCAAGATGCACACATAATAACAGAGTGTGTGTGTGTGTGTGTGTGTGTGGAGGAGGAGGAGAGTATTCTCTGTAGTCGCTGATAAAGTGTCGGGGCGATCATTTAGAATGCATGTTGGCCAGAGAGAGGTTGAGGTTCTCACACTTTTTCGATTCACCTGAAGCGGCATCCTTCAGGCTTCTTCTCCATCGCAGGGTTCCAGTGAAAGACGAGACAGATGGTGTGACGGGAGACACATTTTAAGGCTATTTTCTTTTTTGCGTCATAAACATTTTTTGCTTTGGCAACAGATGCTCGACGCACTTCTGATGACGCCGTGATGGCACTTAAAGCGTCGTGAATTCAGTTGAAGATTGAGGCCCGTAGAATTCAGTAAAGTGGCGTTGTGGTCGCTGGGTTCGGTTGTGGAGGACAAAGAGCACGACGGGGAGAGAAATTATGTAAGACATTTAATTTAAATCCCCCCCCCCCCCCTTTTGCCCATCTTACACCTGACCATTACCGATGACTTCTCTTTTCATGCATAAGAAGTGAAAAGCATAATTAAACTTCGGCATTCAAATTTCGCTCCCATCTTGCCGTGAACCGATATCGAATAAGTGACTCATTACTAATGGAAAAAATCTGAGTAAGATAGACGGGGGAGGGAAAAAGAGAGGAACACGTATGTGTGTGTGTGTGGGGGAGGAGGGGTCTCTAAAGGTGTCTCATTTCTGATGGAAGCAATTTCCGCTCACTTCACTGCAGAGCAATATTTGGTAATTAGTTCAATTTCAAATTTTTTTTTCTTCTCCGCCCCTCCCCTCAGACCGACATTCCTTCTCTCCTTTCTTCCCTCCTTCCCGTTCTCCCTTCCTCCCTATCCCCAAACTCTGTCCCGCCTCCTCGGAGGCTCTGAATGGCGCGGCAGCTTTGAGTAGAGCTGGGGAGACGTCTACTGGTGAGATGTGGTAACAGCGCACCGATTATGGACTGTGAGAAAACAGGTGCATTGTGGGAGATCATTTCTCAGAAAAAGAAGATAAATATTCACCTATTTCAGCCGGATTTTCAGAAAGGAAGAGTAAGGCTCCTTTTTCTGAAAATTCAATTGATATACGCTGTACCTTATCTTTTATGTGTGTGTGTGGCGGTGTGTGTGTGTGTGTGTGGCAGTGTGTGTGTGGCAGTGTGTGTGAGAAAGTAATATATCATATTTCCCATGGTGTCATTCACCAGCCGTGTTCCATTAATCTCCCATAAACTTGTATTGCCTATAAAAGCACTATCATTCTCACAAACACAGGCACACACACACACACAATCTGATCGCTTGTGTGTGTGTGTGTGTGTGTATGTGTGTGTGTGTGTGTTTCTAACATGTTGATGTGAGGTCTTCCGTCTCTCTCAGTCAAGGCATCATCCTCTGTGTTGTGGGAAATAACAAATGATGCAGGTCTTCTGTCTACTTTCCAGTGAGTTGACATAAAATGACACACGCACACACACACACATACACACACACTCCACCAATGGGAATGCGAACTATACAAGAACCAAAGAGCCACCGGTTCTGACAGCTCCAACTCCTCCACCCTCCAATGACGACCATGCCCTTCTCTGGGGACCACAAGTATCGGGCAATAATAATAACCCATAATGCATTTCACCTCTCACTTCTCTTTCATATGCAGTGAATCAATTGAACACACTCAACAGACTCGGGGCTAAAGCCTCACGGGTCCGACCAGTAGAGTTTACTTAGTCATTTTTTAATAAAGGTGTCCCTGAAGTTGCTGAGCCTGAGGACTCGTCAGTAAAAGCTCCACAAGCTTAAGCCTTGTTTAGCAATAATGGATGAAACAAGCGGATTAAAGAGGCGGGACAAGCTCATCGATGAGCGAATGTTTGCCCTTTTAACCCCGCGGGGGGATTTCAAACCTCTGCGGCTCTCCTTTTCTTTATCACACGGTTTGGTGCTGATGCTGCACCGAGCTGCAGAGGGGTCCGGTAGTGCCTGACCCCCTTTTCCAACTCAAAGGGGAGTCCAGTGTCGTTTACTGGGGAAAAAAAGAAGGAAATAAATATTTCAGAGAGCAGCAGGAGGATCCCTCTCCAGGATGTACGGATGCAATAGATGTCATGCAATAGATGTCATACGTATAGAAGGAGTCATAACAGAGTTACTACACATTCAATGAGTATGACAGAGTGTGTGAATAGTTGGTAGTAGTCATGGACCACGATCCAGACCTCCGTGATCCATCTGGCAGATGGAGGTAGAGAGGAGGAGTGGGCGGGGCATCAGCAGGGCCATGGCATCAGACCCAGCCAGCTCCAATGGACCCTATAAACAATAATAAAATAATACACTTAAAAATATACTGTGTGTTGTTTTTTCCAAACTCTTCTTATGCAATACAATTTTTTTTGAATGCTTAAAGTGTGACGCTGACCTCTGACCTCCAGGCAGAAGAGGACAAGTTCAAAGGGAACTTCCCAGCAAGCAAATGAAGAAAAACATGATGATGAGTAGCTTCTGATTGATAAGCTGAGATGATGTTGTCTTGAAGCAAACCGGTTTATAAAAAGCTAAAAGAAAAATCTGCACAAGCAGAACTGAGCGAGAGAGTTTAAAAGTCTGACATATTTGGAGAAAACTTGCAGAGATGCTTTGAACGACAACTGACACGTTCCCTTTCTCCTCTTCCCTCCTCTCTGACTGCAGACATGTACCGTCTGGAGCTGGCTGGAGGCCTGGGCGTCATCCTACTGCTGCTGGGCGTCCTCACGGCGCTCTACAAGTGCTACAACCTGGAGATCATGCTGTGCTACAGGAGACACTTCGGGAGCGACGAGACGGAGGACGGTGAGAATCAGGGCTTCTGAACTACAAAGATGGAGGACGTCAGCGAGGGAGCATTTGTGAGGGGGTTACAGTTCATGTTGCCAACACACCCCCGTGTGTGTGTGAGTGTAACCAGAGAAAGGCCGATTGTCAGGAAGAATAAATACATTGGACACAATAATTACACAATAATTACACAAAATCAAATCCTCCATCAGAGAGAGATATTCATTTTGTCTGCTTCCAAAAGGGAAATGAATCCAGATAAATGATAACTACATGGAGAGAACAATATTACGAAGACGTCCCAGTGCGGGATTGATTCAAAACCCTGATTGGCTGATTCCTATTTATTCTCAGTGATGAGAAAGTGTCCTCCTTCAGGATGTGGTCCGTTAGAGCCGCTCACCATCACGGCATTCAGGGAATAAAGATTGTTCCTCAGTACATTAGATTCTACTCGGCGTTTAAAGAGGTCAGAGGTCAAGCGTGGTTTCAAAGGGCGATCAGGATTATTCCTGGAAAGAAAACATGGCCAGTCGAGTGATGCTGGTTTCCTAAAGATGGCCTCCACCTCCTCCTCTCACTCACCCCGTGTCTCTCTTCCCAGATAACAAAGAGTACGACGGCTATCTGTCCTACACCAAAGTGGAGCTGGACTGCTTGGGCAGGTCAGTTTCTGCTGTGCTCGTGTTACATATGTACATTTACTCTGTGCTGTTGAGCTCACCACTTCTCTCTCCTCTCAAACTCACAATCACGGGCATAAAAAATAAAAAATAAAAAGGCGGGAAACAGCTGGCCTGGTTGCCGCAATTTTTTTTAAACTGTCTTCGCAGTGATGTTGCCGGTTCTGGTAGCTTTGTGTCTGTATGCAAATATATATATATATATATATATATATATATATATATATATATATATATATATATATATATATATATATAGATAGATAGATAGATAGATAGATAGATAGATAGATAGATACTTTATTAATCCCCAAGGGGAAATTTGTTGTCACAGTAGCAGTACCAATAAACTAAACACACAAGAATAAAATATAAAATATAAAAAACAAGGATGAAAATATAGATGTATACAAGTAAAATATAAAATACAAAATGAAGTATATAATAATCATGAATGAATACAAACCTATTCAAAAAGCAGGATTATGTTGTGTTCATCCAGGCCTGACTTTTGCAATTAGTTCAACATTTTTAAAGCATCTGAAAGTCGAGTGGAATATAATTTTTTTAACGGCCACAGTATGCTCTAGCGCCCCCTGGCGTTACAGACGAGTTACAGACTGAATAAAGTAATAATGTTGGCCGTAAAGATTGTTTATTATGCAAATGTCACACAAATATCTGAGAGGATAAAAGGATGAAGTGATATGTAAAACTGACAACGACTTCCTGGCCGAGGCATACGATCATAAACCGTTATCCCCTTAAAGGGACAGTCACCCTCTTACCTCTAGTGCAAATTATCAGACTAGAGTCAGTCTAGTTTGGTTTATGGAGCTCACGGCCGTGGAGAAGCTTCTGTCAGCCTTCTCTCAAAAAATGCGCCGAGTGGGCGTATGATCCATATACATAAGAGACATATCCGTCTCCAGAACCAGGAAACTTGAAATGCAGTTTGAAGCATAAGAAAAACACACAGTAATATGTTAAGTTGTAATAATTCATTTTGACTTTGCACATGTACATAATACGTTTGTGTTTTAATAATACATATAGCAAGATATGATTATAGAAATATTAGGGAGAATATTGATATTGTTGTGTTATGAAGCATGGAGGTAGTGTCTACTCTATGCATATGTCAATGGCAGAAGTAATGTTTTTATGTGTTTATGAATATGTTTGTAATACTTGTATGTTTATGTTTGTTTATATGTATGCTGCATGAGAATGAAAGTTAGTTTGTTGTTTACATGTTGCCACGTGAGTTGGAAGCCGGTGGAAATCCGTGATGTTGATTGGAGCAGGAGTGTCACGTGAGACTTCCGTCGCCCAGGTGACCGGAAGTAGCTTGGGCATGGGATCATGACGTTTGACCCGGCTCATTACCTGTTAGCTGGCCGTAAGCCAACGAGAGCGTAGCATGCTGAACTGACCAATGGAGCTAACGTTTAGAGGAAAGGTGTGAAAGTGAAACTGATAAAACTTGTGCGTGAGGTGAGATTCAGTCTACTCTCGGGACGGTCGGAAGCTTACAAGACATCCCCTATCTGCAACGTTGCTTTTAGTCTGTGGCGTAACGCTCCGCTTGGCCCTACGATTGTAGCCCCAGTCTACTGCTTATGCTTCTGCCATTAAATATTGTTAAAACGTAATCATCAGATTCGGATTCTCTTTTTATATCAAGCACGGGACCGCAGTTTCGAACCACACTTAACAGTTGCAGCCCAACGTGGGGCTGCAAGAGGAAATACTTAATAGTTGGAGCCCAACGTGGGGCTGCAAGAGGAAATACTTAACAAATACAACAATGTAAAGTTTTTGACTCGTATATTTTGAACCTGGGGCAATAAGTGTCGTTCTCTTGCCCTGTAGGTCGAGCAGCGACGAGGAAACCTTGGCTTTGGAGATCCTTCCGGACGTTTTGGAGAAACATTACGGATACAAGCTGTTTATACCAGACAGAGACCTCATACCCAGCAGCAGTGAGTATCCATCCATCTATCGGCCCGTCTACCTTCCAGACACTCGCCCATCATGACCCCAATATCCAGAAGTCATCACTCTGTCTCAATAAATGAGAACGGATGCGCACCCTCATCATAACACACTTACAGAGAGAGAGAGAGACACACACACACACAAACATCTGTGTATGAGCTCTGGTGTAAATAGAGTACACCCAAACACACACACACACACACACACACACACACACACACACACACACACACATCTGTGTATGAGCTCTGGTGTAAATAGAGTACAGTCAAACCATACACAGACACACACACACACACACCCACGCACACACACACACACACACACGCTTTACCTCAGACAGTTTCTCAGACGCTTTTATTTTCACTTCCTTATTAAACCAACACACAGGTCTTTCACATGTCTGGAGTTCACTTTCACACCAATAAATTCCCACACATACTGTACAGTATGGAATTTACTCGCCCCACACACACACACAAACACACACACACACACACACACATCGTTTGTCATCATTTCTAGGGTTAGGCATAACTCCCTGTCCAACTGAAGGGGGACATATTACTCTTATTGCTCTATCTATCAATGATCGAACCTGACACACACACACACACACACACACACACACGTATCCATCATTGTTAAACTCATCAGCTGCAGGCGCTGTGACGGTGCGTCTGCTTCATGCGACCATTTCACATGAACTCACATTTAGGATTGTGAAAGGCGTGCCTCTGTCTGCACAGATGAACCGCTCTCCTGGTTATTTATACAACAAGGAGGATTATAGAAGTTGGAGCGATAAATATTTGCTTGCTCTCTTGTGTGTACCGCGGGCGGCAAAGATGAAAGCAAATAGTGTTTTGAAAATTAAAATTACTTTTGAAAAGCTAAACAGCAAAACATATGGCGAAAAATATTTTTTCTGTCTTTTTTTATATACAATATAATTCAAAAAGTTGTTTGTGTGCAAACTGTTCCATGGAAGCTTTGTGTTGTTTGTAAGTATTTTTTTGTGATCTACTATGAAACTCTAGAACAAACATCCCTTCAGAGATATTAAGCGTATCCCTGAGCTTCTCATTTATATAACTTTTATAGCTGTCACAACTATTTTAAGTGTCAACCCGCCACAGGCTGTTGGCCCTCATTGCATCCATGAGCTTACATAACGTTGTGTTCATGCTCAGGGTGGTATTGGTTCCTCACAGGCCACTTCACAGACAGCAAACACACCCTGTATCCGACATGCAAATACTGCATCGCTGTATAAATCAACAAGTCACTTTTATAGTGCCACTAAAACAACAGCGGTCCTTCTTTTATCCAAGTGGGAACAACCATAAAATACAGTTTAAAGAAACCCTGAATAGAGCAATGAAAAGCAACATGTATGTGTCAAAAATATATTGAAAGTTAGAACTGAGATTAATATTTTGTTTATTTGTAAATGGACAAAGAAATTCCTCAAATTGTTGAGAGAAAAAAAAAGGTTTTTGGATATTCACTTATTAGGATTTGAGGAATGAATTCCTCATGTTTCATCACATTTTCTGATGAACCACATTCAGTTGCGCTGAGGCACCTGGTTACCTCGACTTAAGTATCAAACTTATGCATTAAATACAAGATTGAATCGTCGTCTCCTGGGCATTAGCATTTTCTAAGCCCTACTTTTTTTTTTATCCTCAAAAATAATATAGCCGCTGAAAATAACTTTATAATTTGACCATTAAAGTAACAAACTGTGTGTTCTTTTCTTTGCACTATTCAACATGTTCTCTTGAAATACATAAACACATTTACTTAAAATGGTTCATAATGAATTGCCCTTCGGCAAAACTACGCCTCCTCCGCCTCCTTCTCCTCCTCCTCCTCCTGCAGAAGTGAGGCTCCCCCTTTGTGCCCTAAAAAAAAACAGAGAAAACAAATGAACGAGGGAATCACACGGACGAAGGGGCCTTTCCGATGCTCAACACAGCCCACGAGAGAGCAACATGGCGACGCGACCTAAAACACACCATTCAATTATCCACTCCATTAAGCCCCGCGAGATGAACGAGGGAGCGAGAGAGAAAAACAACGGGAACAGGCAGAGCTGGGGACGGGGGTCATTGGTTTGTGGTATTTCATTAATTGATTTACATATTCCTCAAAGGAAGAGGAAGTGAGGGAGGAGGATGATGTTAACTGGGAGGAAAAGGGAGAGACGGATCGGCAAAGCGGCAGAGAGACGGAACGTGACTGAATTTTTGGGATGTTCTATTTGTGCCCCTCAAATTGAGCGTGAAATTGCAATGTGTTGTTGGAGAGTCTCTGCCATTAATTTAGTTAGCGGGCGAAGAGATAGTGGGAGGAGAGAGAGACGTACAAAGAGAAGCAATTTATTTTTTCAAAGAACACAGTTTTTTGGATATTTCTGCTATCTGGAAATACTTCTTTTTTTTATACAAGAAATAATGAGTAATTTTCGTGACCTGCGTTAAATACAGTAAGCACGTCACAAACGAATAATTAGAAAAATGAGACAGAGTATCGGCACGACTCCTTTAGGAGCTGACTCCAGAGCTCACAGCAGCTGTCGCTCCACTTCCACTCGCTTCTGAACCAAACGAGTGGAAGGGTGGGGCCAGCGAAAAGAGGGGCCGATGCGACACATGGATGTTTCCCCTTCACAAACTCATGGTGTTGTTGTTGTTTTACGCATTTTCCTTTTCTAATTCAATTAATGTTATTGTGCATAGCCCATTATCACAAATTACAAATTTGCCTCAGAGTGCTTTACAATATGTAGACCCACGACATCCCTGTCCCAGGACCTCACATCGGATCAAGAAAATCTCTCAAAGAAAAACTTTCACAGAGAAAAAAGGGAAGAAACCTTCAGGAGAGCAACAGAGGAGGATCCCTCTCCAGGATGGACAGATGCAATAGATGTCATGTGACCAGAAGGACACATTATAGAGTAACAACACATTCAATGAATATGACAGAATGTATGAATAGTTGGTAGTCGGCATAAACCACGATCCAGACCTCCATGATCCATCAGGCAGATGGAGGTAGAAAGGAGGAGTGGGCGGGGCATCAGCAGGGCCATAGAATCAGACCCAGCCATGTCCAATGGACCCTATAAATAATAATATAATAATACACATACAAAATATACTGTGGGTTGTTTTTTTTTCAAACTCTTATTATGCAATAAAAAAATCATGACTAAAGTAATAGCTGAAACATTTTTTAGGAAATCTATTTGTTCGCCTTCTATCGTATCAGAGCCTAGTTTAGCAAAATAATATTAATTAATTAATTAATAATAATTACATTTTTTTTGTATTCTATATTATTTTATATAATAATCCTATGTTATCCAATTGTAGAATGGAAACAAAACACAATAACCCATTGTCAGCACTGAGACATGCTTGTGTGTGTGTATGATCTACATAACGATGATAAAGTCCCAGAGAAGGAAACATTGGTGAATGTCAGAGTCGTTGTGAAACTGCAAGTGTGTGTGTGTGTGTGTGTGTGTGTGTGTGTGTGTGTGTGTGTGTGTGTGTGTGTGTGTTCAGAGATATCAACCTCTTATCTGTGCCTTCAAAACAGAGCTGAGTTCTAAATGTGGAAAGCGTGCTGAGCGAATAATACACCGAGCAACAACGGCATCTTATCTGTGAACCAGAGGCCTTTACCGTAAACATACCTCAGGAAGCTGCACAGATACTTTCCACTGTGACCTTTATCTCTTTTTAGATGACTCATCATGTACAGTATTTGTTAAGCAAATGAGACATCAGATGTTCACGTGTCAGACAACTTTATTGATCCAAAGTGGGGAAACTTATTTGCCTGCACCGAAAACTCATACAGACAACAATCGACAGTCCACATAGCACAACAGACAAGAAACACACAACAAAGAACACACAAAACCAGAAGATGCTCCATAAAACATGACCATCAGAGAGATGCTAAATCTAAATCTAAAACCAAACAAAAGGTGTTCATAAAAAAAAATCTACTGATAGGAGGGGTTTCATTCAGTCCAGACGAACCACATCCTCTATTCCCCCTTTAGCTTTCATGCTAAGCTAGGCTAACCATGTTGTGACTTACAGGCGCGTGTTTCTAAATGTTTATACCCCTCCTTCTAGAGAAATTAAACTTGTGTTATCCTCCTTTTTGTGTAAAATCCTACTTTATCAATTCAGGCCACATTTACACATAGTATTTACAGAAGCGAAAATTTCTGCCCCTCCGTTTTCAAAATAACGTTGTACACACAAGGTCGTTTTCAAAAAAGTTTCTGTTCATATGAACCCGCATAAATATGGCATAGGACGCATAGGACACTCACATGACGTGAAGCATCTTTAGTCGCATACTGTGACGTTTGACAACCTAAAGCTCTGTTTGACCTCGTTCACATTCAAACACAAAAAATGTAACAGTTCAGCTCCATAACTTCCTTTTTTATTAGTTGTTTTCATCCGGTCTAAAGGTACGTTCACACCGGACGCCACAACATTTTGTCGCGCGACAAGTTTACATGTTAAGTCAATGCAAAGCTGCGCCCAAGCTGTGACGCTGTTTTTTTTCCTGCGAGCAGCGCATCAGGCGCCACAGACCAGCACGAACAGAGCGTATGTCGCGGGGCGAACTGAGGGAACAGAGCGATCTGTCGCAGCTTCTTGTCACTCGAGTTGAAATTTCTGAACTCGAGCAGCAGAAACGCGTGAGTCATAGTTGCGTCAGCCAATCAGCGTTGAGAAGCTCCGCTCGTCATCGTTCTGCCGGCCGGTTTAGAAAGAGGAGGAAAAGATTCTTGTCGCCGTTCGTGGGCAAAACAAACTTTATGACACAACTCTTTACTTACTGAAACCGTAGCAATAAAGATGAAGTGTGGAAGGAGGTTGGAGAAGCCGTGGGACTACCCGATACGTTTAGAATGTGTGCATTTGCTTTTATTCTCGCTGTGTGTTGTACTTTACTATGAACCAAGCGCCGGCATATGTGTTTCATGGCAGCGGAGATCTGAGGAGGAAAAGTCTCAGAGACACGAATCATAGAGAGAAGAGTGAGAGAGCAGCTCGGTCCACTAAAAAGTGGAAGCTCTCTGCGGTCCTGTCGGTTCTCGACCCGTGTTTACTCCGCGGGAGACTAGCGGGAACATGGGGCGGAGGGGCGGAGGGCCGTGGAAGTCAGGACCGCAGAGTCCAGAGAGAAGGAGAGCAGCAGCAGGGCGTCTCACAGGGCGACAAGTGAAGACACGACATCACAGTCTGGTTAAGGAAAAGATTCATATGGCTGAAGAAGCGGGCGCAATAAGCCACGCCCCCGCTGTGTCGCGTCAGACGCGCCCGGTGTGAACACCCTTTTTTTGTCGCGTCCGGTGTGAACGTACCTTAACTATCATGTCATTCCAGATCCTGCTTCCCATCTCGTCAGTCCAACTCCCTTCACCTGCCTCTGATCACCTCGTTAGTCCCTCATTACCTTCACCTGGTCCTCACGCCTTTCTCACCTGCCTCTGATCACCTCGTTAGTCCCTCATTACCTTCACCTGGTCCTCACGCCCTTCTCACCTGCAGCCCATCCCCTCGTTAGTCCCTCACTATTTATCTCCCTCTTCCACTTGTCCTCTGCCAGATTGTTTTGTATTCTCCGTGACCAAGCTCTCCCGCGTTACCTTGTGTTCTTTGTTTCAATCCTGATAAGATTACTAGTAAACATCTCGATCAGCATTGTATGTCTCCTGAGTCGTGCATTTAGGTCCACCCTAAATCCAGCCGTGACAAAAATTGAGTTTTCAGAAGTCTCCACTTTGGCCGGAGTTTTTAGAAATGATCGTTTTCCGTGATAAAATCTCAATTTTTGTGTAAATGAAAGGCCAAAACTCATGAAACTATATGCGTTTTCCTATCGTGTAAATGGGGTCTCAGTCTATGTAAATGCTCTATTTGGCTTTAACTCTGCCTCCATGCCCCTCCCCCTCCCATGCCCCTCCCCCTTCGCAGCCTACATCGAGGACCTGGCTCGTAGCGTGGAGCAGAGCAGGCGTTTGATCATCGTTTTGACCCCGGAGTTCGTCGCAAAGAGAGGGTGGAGCATCTTCCAGATCGAGACGCGCCTCCACTCCATGCTCGTTACCGGCGAGATCAAGGTGCGGGATTAACGAGAAATACCTCCAAAAATATGTGCTATGGGCACCTATATTGAAAGGCCCCTACACTGTGTGTGTTTTTGTGCGTCCAGGTGATCATGATCGAGTGTGCCGACCTGAAGAATGTCATCAACTACCAGGAGGTGGAGGCACTTAAACATACAATCAAGGTATAACCGAGCGAGGGGCGGAGAGAAGAAGGGTGCCCACCTGGAGGGTGTCACGAGACACCGGGAGAATGGAAGCCATGAGATGACTCAATGACTTCTTCTTCTTCTTCTTCTTCTTCTTCTTCTTCTTCTTCTTCTTCTTCTTCTTCTTCTTCTTCTTCTTCTTCTTCTCATCCTCATCTTCTTCTTCTCATCTTCTTCTTCTTCTTCTTCTTCTTCTTCTTCTTCCTCATCATTATCCTCATCCTCTTCTTCTTCTTCCCCTCCTCAGGTTCTATCCATCATCAAGTGGAGGGGTCCCAAGAGCAATGAGCTGTCGTCCAAGTTTTGGAAACAGGTGGTCTACGAGATGCCTGCTAAACGCAGAGAGACGTTGTCCAGGCGCCAGGTATACCGTCAGAAACAGAAGTACATATTGTCACACACAAACACACAAACCTCTGACCTTTACATGGACCGTCTACCGAGTACGAGATATCTCTTTTCCAACTGGGTTTAGTTTGAGAGAAAAGTAGCATGTAAAGAATAAGCCCTGACACCCTTTTCCTTCCACCGCCTGGACCAAACAGATAGTGTGTAGCTACAGGTGTAAAGGTATCATCTCCATTGCATGTCCAGGAGCCGACAAACAAACAAAAACAAGTGCGGAAATTTGGTCTACACGTGTACTTACGCTCTCCCGAGGGCGCATACGCTCACAACAAACAGATGGCCTTTGAAATGTCTGCTAAATACAGGTAATGTATGAAAATTGGAGTCACAACTGCAAAAGTGTACATGTTTACCATGTGTTACCACCTCAGGTGGTGTATGGCCTGATTAGCAAGAGATGTTGTGCTGCTGCTCGGCACTGGAGAGTAATCACTGAGAAGCAAATGCAGAGTGAACTGTGGGAGTGGAACAGATGGGGTGGGTGTGTTCACCAGGTCAGGTGAGATCAGGGCTATTGGAAGTCACCACACATATAAAACATGTTTTTCAAAAACAGTCTAACAATCAAGGACATCTGCTAGTGTGTAGTCATCAATTTTTTTGGAGAAGCAGTTCCAACACAATGGAGCCAAGAGGAGATCTCAATGAGTCATTTCCTCACCGCCACCTCGGAGGATGACATTTTACAGACTGCCTGAATCCATGTGACATTTTGTTTCCCTGTCCTGGTTCTCTTGGACTAAATACATAAATGCAAGTGTGAACTTTCGCAAGATAAGATAGTATTTTATTAAGTCTGCACTTGGAAAGTGTTCAGGATTACAGCAGTAAAAGGGTAAAGTGCACACGAGACACAGTCAAATCAAGATTAATTTTGACTGTGTGTGTCGTCTGTGGTACGAAGCCTCGAGCCCTCCAATGCATCCTCACAATTTCCTAAGAAAAACTGCAAATTGTGTTTTATTTTGGGAACTATTTTCACCCGTGGGTTAATTACACATTTGGCGCTCTAATTAGTATTTAAAAGAGCATCTCGCCCAATTCTACGTTGAAGTTTTTTGGATAACAATACTTCAGTATAATTATAAATGGTAATTTTGTTGGTAACGTGCTCTTTTGTTGAGAGCAACATAGAAATAGCATCATGTCTTATCTTTAAACACAATGCACCAATAGGTTTGTATAAATCTGCCTGAGTGAAAACAATGTAACCTTGTTTCTATGGCAACAGGTGATGGACTCCGGTGAACAGGGCCTCTTTGGTGACCTGCAGACCACCGTCTCCACCATTGCCATGACAACCACCTCCGCCTCCTTGGCGCCCCCCAATGAGAGTCGCCATGGACATCATCAGGTCAGCTGCCGTATTACTCCACAGTGATGCTGTTACTTGGTGTTTTCCATAAACTAGTCGTGTCGGGTAGTAATTAGCACTTTTGGTTGGTGGCAAATCTGAAAACAGCCCCACCTCATCAAAAAAAAACTAATGAATGAAAATGAGAAGAAAAGGAAATGCATTCATGCATGCATGCAGGCCAACAGCATATCATTTAAAGTGTAATTTAAAATGTAATAGAAATGTAAGGATGAGACACGTGAGTTAGCTTATAAGTGCTTTGGTCAAACTACATTATAAAGAGATGGGCTCAATTAGGTTCTTCTGTCCTCGAGTACACTGTCCGCATGAATCCTCCGTTGGCCCTGATGGCCATGTTTGCCCCCCATTAGAAAACCAGTCCTTATGCAGCTACAGTGGCTGCACTACCTGTATTTGCCACCAGGAGTTGAAAGATCCGCAATTATTCGACCAGCCCGGGATGCAAAGATGATTATTTTCTTTTACAGTTCATCCAGAAATTAAAGTATCGGCATAAATATCTCAGGTTCAACTGCCTCTTTGATTAATACTCTGTTAGAGTTAACAGAAAGTTGCGTTATCCATCACCAGGTTGCCTTAGCGACAGAGATCCCGGACTACAACCAGATGACGTTGCCGCTGGGAGGCGGCCACTCTGCCACAGCCGCCCAAATGAGGCATTACTGCCGCAGCTACGAGTACCAGCTACCCCAACAGCCGTCCTCAATGTCGCCTCCCCTCCCACCCCCCTCCACCGTGCAGTTCTCCACTCTGGGCCCCGGGGGGCGCCACGTCTATTGCAACATCCCTATGACACTGCTGAACGGACAGGTGGGGGAAAACAGGACAGGACCACTTCTTTGTGTTTTTATTTTTGTTTTTAGATATCCTAGATAGTTTCTAACATCCACCACGGTGTATCCTTTCATTACAATGCCATGCTGTTGTACTCAGAATTTCATCACATTAAGAATAAAACCCCTCTTTTCTCCCCAGGGGTTCAGAGCAGATCACTGGGGAACAAGAGGTCTGTTTGGATAAAAGAAAATATAGAATTAAAATAGTATCTTACATTATCCAACCTAAAATATGTATAATTCGTCACAGACTGGGAAATAGCTGTAATACATTATAGTTTCCATTTACATGAGTCATGGTGCACTAATGGCATGCAATAGTACTGTGTATACTGTAGAACTACAGACACGGTTTTCTCTTTTGAGTTGTCTTGCTAGGAGTGTGTAGTGAAGGTTTCCTACTGATCACTGTTGTGCTGTGTTTTTTTCCCAGGGGCCTCAGAGCAGTACGCTTGGAAAGAAGCCAGACCTGCACCTGAACAGCACCTTTGTACCGCTCACCAGCAGAGAACTCAGCTCTGACATCTGGTAGAGGGCCCGCTCAACTGCAACTGGATTACAGACCAGTTCACAGAATGTTTTCACACTGGCTTCGGAAATGGGATGGACTGGTTGGTCAACGGTTTTGTATTGAGCTTGTGGACGGTGTACAGTCTTGGTTTTCAGGGAGGACTACTGGACTTGAGGACGGCCTGCAGATTGAGCAAAGGTCTGCTTTAAGACTGTATAAAACCAAAGCTTGAATATACCGGCTCCGGACTGCATATAGACACAGATTTAGATTGCAAAACGGATCGTATGCTGGTTCTGGATATACCAACTGGGTACAGACTGACACAAACTGGTATGTAAGCTGTGTAGCCAACGCCATTGGAAAAAAAATAGTATACAACATCAGCTTTCATCTTCATTTGACTGGTGCAGAGAGTCTGAAGGGATGAACTGGACAAGTCTATGAAAAAGGTCCATGATACTTCAATGAGTGAGTAAGTGTGTCGAGTAAGCTCTCAAGTTGGTCCTTGGAGTACAATAAAGAAGCAAGTACCCTGAACTCACACACCAGCTGTGTGCCTCCGGATAAAAAAACAAGTTGATTTGTCGACTGCTTCACTTCTCGGACATGGCGGTCGATCGGAAAAACAAAAGTAGCGCAATCTCAGAATGCCAGTTGACCTTCTACCCAGCTGAGTTCTTGGTGTATCCATCCACCTGTGGACTAGGTGGCTTGTCAGTAAACGAGGCAGACTTCAAGCAATGATTTTTTGGAATACCAGTCCACCTTAAAACAACAAGTCAACCTCTTGAAATACAATTCCCGGTTTGGTTCTAAGAAGCAACAAACGGTTGATTTGAAAGAATCGGATTCCAGCAACAATATCAAGATACAAAAGTGATGTGTGAAGCAATTGGTCAAGTTAATTACTGAGAGAGCACAGTTAGCTGGTGTATACGGAAAAGTGGTTGGTTGTTGAGACTAGCTGATTAAAAAGCAAGTTACTTCTTGAGCCAATAGGCACCGAGAGACTTCGAACTGGCCAGCTCACCTTGCAACCCAGTAATCAGCAACTAGACGACTCATCAGGAGGTGAGCTGGCCAAGGAGCGACGCAACTCATGAAGGACTTGGCTTTTTCTATTTGCATGACCACCCATTTAGATAAAAAAAGAAGAAATAATCAAATAAATATAGATATTAGAGTAAATGACACAATCATTTCCTCGCAGCCTCTCGGAGGAGAAGAAGCGTCTTTTGTTGATGAAGTGTATTACATTTTCTGTCCGGCCTGAAGAAATGATACAACCTGACAAAGGGAAAAAAGGAGAGAAGTGTATGCTTTTAGAAAGGTTGGTGAGCATTATAAGGAGTCATTGTTTTTCTTTTGTTACAATAGTCTCTGTACAGCTTCCATAACTTATGCATAGACCTATACACAACAGTGATTTGTTCTCTAGAATTTCTGTTATTTGTGGGAGTTGTAATTTTCACATTTTGTGTGAAACCCAGAGCCTGTTTTTGCTTTCATTCGGTTCCTCTTTCCATTATTGTCCAGATGGATGGATGGATGGGAGGGTGGGTGGATAGTTGGGTGGATGGGTTGTTGGGCGGATGCTTTGAACCTGTCCCTCTGGAATCGAGACCACTACCAGTCAGCCAAAGGGGGCTTCACTGCATAAAGAGCCGGACTCCAAGCTGAACCACACCACATTCTTCTTTGTGAGCTTTAAGAAACCAAGAGTATTACCATAATATTTAAGCAGTGGATAATGTTTGTTTTTTTACACTAGGGTAGTGTCATTGTCTTATTTGAACCAATGATTCTGGATATTTGAGATTGTTTGATACAATTATTTGAGTTATATTCGATGGCAATATACAGTATAGTGGTTGTCTTTTGATTTCTGCTCATTTCTTTTACTTTTCTTTGGATATATTGGTTGAAATAATTTAACTGATAGCAAATAAAAAATAGAGGAGTTGTTTTATACATCTTGGATGCCTGTCGTCTGACACAACTGTTGTTTCTTCTTTCTTCTTCTTCCCCAATTTCCCCCTTATCTGATTTTAGTTGCTTGCTCATCAGACTCTCTGCAAGCAGTGTCCTTATTATTATATTGTTTTAACTGTCCTTGTATCCTTCTCTTTAGCATTTACCTGACTGTCAGCCCACTTCCTCTTCTCCAAATGTAATTTATCATAATTATGCTGGTCGTATTGATGGCGTTGTAAAACTTCTGTTTCTATTAGGTGAAACCGACTCACGCTCTTCATCAGTAAAGCCAGTTTCCCACTAACCTGAGCTGAGGTTCTTTAAATTTAATAAGAGTTATGTTGAGCTGGCATTGTCAACTGTTGAAGTGAACAGAAACAAACTAATAACATTCAAAGTAAACCGGATATATTTTTGTGATTATTAAGCACTATGCATTCTTGTCATAACTAAACAAAATATTACGCCGGAAAAAAAGTCCACTGGAAAAGTTATTGCATATTATTACTATACTTAAAAACACACTGTAGTCGAAAAATTGGATCTTTAAATTGTCAATTTTTTTGTAAATGGGCTGCTATCGTATTTTGGTAAATTAAGATAAACACTTCCCGGTTTTACCTCCACAAATATGAAAACAGTATCATTCTTCACATTTCACTTGGGAAAAAAAGCATACATGAACAAAAAAAATATATTGGATAATGGAAAAATGGAAAATGAATACCCTAGTAAAATACTAGGGTATTCATTTTCCATTTTATCCCAACTTCACAAACCCAAATCTGAAATGTGATCTTCCACAGACACATGTTGAAGGTTTGAAAGGTAGTTTCTTGCCACTGAGCTTTTCAAACTACAGTTGTTATTTTATCTTCTGAAACTGATATGCTCTAATTTCATGTTAGATTTTTATTGACGCATATGGCCCAGCAAAGACATTATGCTATTATTAGTTTGTTAACTAAACGTTCTCTGGAGTTTGATTGACAATGTGCTATTCTATTTTTGGTCTTCAGGCGGTCGCAGCTGGCATTTAATGTGTATTCTTTTTTTCAAAAGAGGAAGATGGTTAGGCACAAACCTTTTACAGTCATTTATAAAACAGATGACAGCCTCTAAAAAGATGCTTTTACAACATGAAAAGCATCTGTATTGCCTCTTCACGGCTGTCATCGGGGCGACTGCTGAGCTGGCAGCTTGCAAGGTCTGCAAGATGCAAATGCTGTGATTCTGGACGGTGTGATCATCTGTACCCAATGGAAGAGCAAAGTGCAAGTGTTATAAACTGTCTGGTGGGCAACGCTCACATGCACTAACATGAAGAGGAAGAAGCCGAGAAGCTCGCCTTACAACAACACAAACAGAGGAAGAGTGAATTCATGCCCTGATGCTGTGTTGCTGCTCCGATTGTCGTGATGTCTTTGTCTCCAACTGGAGAAAATTAAACTATGTAAGTATGTATACTTTTTTATCGTACTGTGTTACACTTTTAAATGATAATCATCACAATGAATTGACCCTAGTTAATGGGTTGCATGGAGCTCAGCAAGGTAGTGGTTCCAATGCAAATCTATTCAGTGAGAAAAAACAAGATGATCTATTTTCCACCTGTGTGCACCGTATGATCACGTATTCCTGAGGAAGTGAAAACGGTGGTCGTCGCCAGAGTTCAAAGGTTCACGTCTGTCTTACCGTGGGGTTTATAGCGTACATTCTCACATGTACACTGAGGTTGACTGTTTTCTATTCCGCTAAATTATTGCTGACTTCAACCGTTTGTGGATTTTCAGAAAATGCAAAGTGGTAATCCTACAAGTTGGATTCGGGACGTCATTAGAATGAATAATTAAAGTGAATGTACTAACCGACTTTCAAGGCAATTCACCCGACGGTTGTTGAGACGTTTCAACTGAAACCAATCTCATGGTCAGTGGATCACGAAAGTCAGGAGGGTTCATCGTCTGGGGGTCATGAGTGCGGATCGTTTGTCCTGTAATTTCTGTCAAAGTATTATGAGAAGTATTATGAAAAGTATTATGGGTGTTACAAGGTTGAAGCTGCGACAAAACCCCATATTAGTGATAGTGAAAGGCCTGGACAGAAAAACATATTAAGAATAGAAGCAACAGCGGTCTATTTTTTCTTTTGTCTGTATTAAGAACAACAAAAGAGTTAGCAGAACAGAATGTCTTTAAGAGAATGTGTTCATTTCTGTTAATATTAGTCGATGATGTCACGTCTACGATGCGACAGCGCTATGAAGAGGAAACAAACGTACTTACAAAGATATCTGGTAAATGGAACAATGCAACAGTGTTCGCTGGTTTACAGATGTCCATGCCGACCAATGCCTCTACTTAGAGACTGGCCAACAATCAGAATCACAGAAACGAGAGCTGAGCCATTCCCCACAAAATCGCAATATATTATATATTATATAAATATTATCACAATTATCATGCAAATGGTCCTCTGTTTAGGCTAAGTTCGGAGCGTGAGCCAGAGTACTATTGACCTCATTTTAGCTCATCAGTGTGTCATAACTGACAGTTGCATTTCTATTTCTTTATGGTGCAGATAGGAAACGAGAAACACATAAAAAAACACAACCTGGTGAGGCTTACTCACAAAGTCAGTTATTCATTAAAAACTGAATTTGTCACAGGGTTGGCGAGGCAAAGGTTCAGGGGCAACAAGCAGGAGTCCAGGTACAGTGAAACAAAAAAGTATTTTACTGAGGAAAAAGTAAAACATGAAACTCCGGCTGGGGGACCGGGCTCCGGAGAGTGTGGTGTGTGTGTGTTACCGGGCTCCGGAGAGTGTAGTGTGTGTGTGTTACCGGGCTCCGGAGAGTGTAGTGTGTGTGTGTGTTACCGGGCTCCGGAGAGTGTAGTGTGTGTGTGTGTTACCGGGCTCCGGAGAGTGTAGTGTGTGTGTGTGTTACCGGGCTCCGGAGAGTGTAGTGTGTGTGTGTGTTACCGGGCTCCGGAGGCTAGAAGGCAAAGTGACACACGGGCGGCGTTTCTCAATTCAAAGAACACACCGACAGACTTGTGTTCTTTTGGAGTCTGGTCTTGGGAGTCCAGACTCCGGAGGACGGGAGGACGGGACAACGGGAGGACGGTCTTTCTGGACCAGCAGCTGACTTGATGACGTCACCACATCAGCTGTTCTTGCTCCTGAGTTTACTCTAATTATTCACTGTATATTATGTTTTACAGTCAAATAAACAGAACATCCTAAATTAACATTCCGTGACTCAACAACAGAAGTATTTATAAAAAGTCAACTGTCAGTAGTTAATTTTCTCCTCCGCTACTGTTTCCGGTTGCTGGTGAAATGCATTCTGGGATATCGGCTGGCCAGAGTACGCACAAGTCTCCTCTGATGCATCCTCCGGAAAGTGGGAGGATCAAGTCACATCCGGGCATTTTGACCGTGCTTTGAGAGAAGCAAACTTTGAATTGGAACATGTACCCGGGCTGAGACTGATGACGTCTCACTAGGGTGACCAGACGTCCTCTTTTCCCCGGACATGTCCTGTTTTTGAGACCTAAAAAATGCGTCCGGCAGGGATTCCAAAAACATCCGGGATTTTGTTTCGTCGGATATTTGTGTTTCTCTGGGTCTTTCACAAACTAGTTATTACCCCTTACAAATTTTGTACATTTTTATCTTCCTTTACGTTTCACCTTCTTGCGCGAGCTCTGAATGAACTGTCATTGGTCGACCGATCTCAGTGTTGCCAGATACACGGAAATGATCCCCCTTTTAGGCATGTATATCACAAAACAGGCAGAACAAGAGAGATGTTTAATCGCTCAGGCATCAACAGCAGGTATCGACGACAACATCTGGCAGGGGAGAAGCGAAACAATGGGAGTATATATAAGGGGAGAAACCACAGGTGTAGCGCATGAATAATCAGGGAGACAGAGGCGTGGCTGAGGCCAGGTGAAGAGAATGAGCAATCAACAGTCACTGGGGCGACAGACACAGAACCGACAGGTTGTCACAGAGCGGTGGACCATTCTCAAATAATTTAACAGGAAGAGCTATGAAACATTATGGTACTGTAAGTTATTCTCATGTTTTTTTTAATACAGAAATTTGTGCGACATTAAAAAACAAAAGCAGAGAAACTTGGACTTGAAGGACAGGGGGTGACGCTGGACGAGAGAGAGGATGAGAGGCAGTGCCGTCACGTGTTCTCTTCAATGTGATGCAGTATTGTTTCTAAAGTTTGGAAGATGCGTGTTGAGTCACGTCGACCGCTCTCCGCCACACGCATTTTGTTGAAGCCCGTGGCTCATCTGCGACGCTCGCACCGCAAACCACGATGCACTGACACTAGGACAGCAACATCCTCATTGTCACCTGCTGTCTGTCTGGCAGCTCGCTGAAGCAGCCGCAGCGCTCGGAGCTTCCTCTCTGTTGGAAGAATGGCGGAGAGCACCTTTTGCAGATGGTGAGTACAGATATTAATTGCAAGTTTATTTCAAATGCATTGACCTTGAAGAGTGAAGTTCCAGGCTCAGTGTGCTTCTTCAGTGGAAAAGCTTTGAAAAGGTGGATTTGATGAAGAGGATTAGTCCAGTTGATCGTAGGAGAGTCTCCCCTGCCTTCAATACACTGTGCAAACGTATCATTTATGACTTTGTGGTTGTAATCTGTAAATTGAATATACAACATGAAAAGCTAATCTCATGTTGGAGTTAGGGAATTGGATAGGGAATTTACATTGTTAAAATATAAGTATAGGTTTTTGCAAACTCCTTTCCCCTTATTGTTATCATTATTTATTCTTAAAAGAAATATTATGCCAGAGAAGCCCTCTAAATCTGAGGGTTTGGCTCCCATCGTTATGCAACCGCTCTCATGTGAACCCTCAGACATCGTACCGCAACGACAAAACGCAAAGCCTCAGCCTGCCTGCTTGTTGAAACATGTTGATTTTAAAACAACGGGGGCAAGGCCACGAAAGGGTGGCGAGCGCTTTGTTTTTGTAAGAATGATCATTTATGCTATGAGTTATTTGTGTGGGTTTTAAGGAATGTGGCACAGGAAACCTGACTGACTGTGAAACCTGTCTCACTGTACAAAATAACGTTGTACACACAAGGTCGTTTTCAAAAAAGTTTCTGTTTTATATCAACCCACATTAAATACGCCGTCCTCATAGGACGCTCACGTGACGCAAAGCATCTTTAGTCTCATACTGTGACGTTTGACCACCTAAAGCTCTGTTTGACCGAGTTCACACGCAAACACAGAAACAGTTTTCAGAAATTTCCACTTTGGCCGGAGTTTTTAGAAATGATCGTTTTCCGTGATAAAACCTTTGTTTTTTTGTAAATGAAAGGCCAAAACGCATGAAAATATATGCGTTTTCCCATCGTGTAAATGGGGTCTAAGAATACCTGAATCAATATGCCATGTGACGGGAACATGAGTGGAGTTTTGTTATCAAATGTTTTTTTTTTTTGTTTTTTTTAAAGAGCGACAGTTTAAGTCGTAGTGTAGTATTTCCTACAGTTTCCCAAAAAAGCATTTCGACTAGGATTTCAGTATATTTTCATCTGGAGCTGAATGCTGGTTCTTGTCTGGGTTTCACATACCAGATGTTGCCTATCAGATGAGATGTAAGCTGATTACGATGAAATCCGATCTCTTTGTCGAGCCCAAACCATCCACCGTCACGTCCTCCTCTCCTGTGTTGTTTTTTTTGCGGTTCTCCAGCTTCATGAACAGGTTGTGATACGGATTGGCAAGCTTCCACTTGCCTGCGAGAAGCTTGATTAGCTCGCTGTTCTGGCTCACGGATGCCGGAGCTCTCGTGTGGTCAAGTGCCAGCTGAATGCACTCGAGGTCAAAAGGTCAAAACTGCGGTTTCGTAGCTTCCTGATTCTTTTGAGTGATTGCTGTATGCAGAAAATATGTTATAATACCTCCACAGTCTATAAAGAACTTTGTCAAGCATGCGCTCTCGAGAATGGGACACTGTCTCTATTCGATTATCTGAGTAAATAAAGGTTCACATAAAAGAAATCAATAGGTACAAGTTTAAAAATGCATCCAACGCTTCTCTGTGACAGTGCAGCGACACTCCTCTGCTTGAGGTGGTTTGATGGATGCAGATCTTAATTGAGCCTCCAAACAGGTCCACATTCATCACAAACGGCCGCGGCCCGCCTACATTACAAATATAGGAGCGGCCATATTAGCAAAGTGCTTCCTAATTCCAATCCCGTAATGGACAGCAAAGTGCTCCTGATGTGGGATTATGAGGTATTGAACTTCAAACTTTTCCTTTTTTGTCTCGGCAGCGAAAAGACCAAATGGACGAGAGCGAGACGATGCCTGTGTTTGTGGTTGCTGTTCCTCACCGTCGGGACCTTCATGTTAACCGTCTACGCTTCAAGCCTCAATCTGTCATGGCTCATGACCATGGCGCATGCGACGTACAACACGCTGAATACGTCGGAAGCGGGTGTAAGTATAAGGCCACATTTACAAATAGCCGGGTATTTACAGAACCGAATATTTCTGCCCCTCCGTTTTCAAAAATAACGTTGAACACACAAGGTTGTTTTCAAAAAAGTTTCTGTTTTATATGAACTCGCATAAATACGCCGTCCTCATAGGACGTTTACGTGACGTGAAGCATTTTTAGTCCATACTGTGACGTTTGACAACCTAAAACTCAGTTTGACCTCGTTCACACGCAAACACAAAAAGAGTTTTCAGAAATCTCCACTTTGGCCGGAGTTTTTAGAAATGATCGTTTTCCGTGATAAAACCTCAGTTTTTGAGTAAATGAAAGGCCAACACGCATGAAAATATATGCGTTTTCCCATCGTGTAAACGGGGTCTAAGTGTTGGAGTCGTGGGATACTTGCTCATGTTGAAGACGGACGTTTTCAATTCAGCTTTCGAATATCGTTGTGTCAAAATTCAAGCAGTAATATTTGATTTGTAATTAGCACATGCTAGTCGCAAACACGTGGCTCATTAATACCAAAATGGGAGATTTTATTAAATGTAGTCAAACAGAGCACGTAACACTTTTTTTTTAAAGCAACAGATTGAGATAAATCGATGAAAAGACACAAATTATTTATAGAGCTAAATCTATACAAAGGCTGTGTAAACACTTGAATGTTGCTCGCCAGCTAAAGCTAACATTTGTACAGTCACATTGGCGGTTTTGGTAGAAACCCTTCGCCTTTTAGTCTAAACACATATTGATGGCTCCATGTTTCTCCTTTCAACATGAAACTAATGTTAGTGTTGTAAAGTTCACAGATGATAATAAAAAGCTTGAAGGTGACTCGGGATTATGAGTCACTCGACTGAACTTTGACTGCAGGAGTGACGGCTTGATTTTGGGGCATTGAGTGTGACCCCAGATGATCTTACTTCACACGCACTGGTTTTTTGTTTTTGTTTTTTTTAAGATAATTTGTCCCCCACCGACTCCCTCTTTCATCCCCAGAACAATTGTCTTCTGCACATCACTTAATTCTTCAAATCCTTTAATTCTTCACATTATTTAATTCTTCATATCACTTAATTCTTCAAATCATTTAATTCTTCACATCACTTAATTATCCACTTAAATCCACGTTACTCTTCACTTTAAATACACTTGCCACTTTGAACTTACTTACACTATACTAGTACTGAAACCTGCCTGTCGGTGCACTTTATTTTATATTCTTAATTCTCGCACTGTGTTGTTTATTGTTAATGTTTTTGTCTATTGTTGCACCACCTGCCAAGACAAATTCCTTGTATGAGAAAACCGATTCTGATTGAGATACATCACTAAAAAAAAAACATGACCCTCCTCTGTTCGCAGCTCTCACCAGATGTGTACTTTGTGCCGTACCCAAACCAGTACAGTATCACCGTGGATGAACCGCATAGATGTGTGCAAGAAAGGCCGTTCTTGGTTCTCATAATCCCAGTCGCACCCATCAACAGAGAAGCCCGTAACGCCATCCGCAACACGTGGGGCAAAGAAACGACGGTGCTGGGCCGAGTGGTGAGCCGCTACTTCCTCCTGGGAATGTCCAAAGAGGAAGATGGGACAGAAAGCATCAACGCGCAGGTGAGTTGATTTAATAAGAACATTTCTGTCTATGCCGTGTGCCAGTTTAATAGTCCAACATGAGCACGCTGCAACGGGTAGAGGCTTTTAACTCTGTAATGTTTCCTTCTGGACACATGAAATCTATTGCACCTGTCCACCCGGGCAGAGGGATGATGCTCTGTTGCTCTCCTGAAGGTTTATTCCCTTTTTTCCTCCCCCCCGTGAAAGTTTTTTTTATTATTTGTCTAACTGTTCCTAAGATACCGTTATCATTGTTTAGCGCTGATGAGCCACAGGTTGTTTGCCTAAGGCGTTTGGCGGTTATCGGATCAGAAGAGTGAACATTTGGCACAGGTCCATGAGGAACACGACTCCAAGTGAACGCTACCGTTGCTCTGCATCCGCTGGACGTGTAAACAAGCTAGCTTGTTTCTGATGCCCCGTAAGCGGTTGAAAGCTACCGCTATAGCCTCTGTCTGCTATCTCCCCCCTCCTGTAGGTGTTGGAGGAAAGCCGCACGCATCACGATATCCTCCAGAGTGACTTCCTGGACAGCTACAATAACCTCACCATCAAAACCATGGTCATGTTCGAATGGCTCAGCTCCCGTTGCCCCAACGCTACCTTCGCCATGAAAATAGACTCCGACATGTTCCTCAACGTCCGCAACCTGGTGGGCATGCTTCTGAAAGCCCCGCAACACCTCTACATGACGGGGAACGTGGCGAGGGGCGCCCCTGTTCTCAGAGACCAGACCTCAAAGTGGTTTCTGCCGGTTTCCGCCTTCCCCGAGGACAATTACCCGACGTACGCCCGGGGGCTGGGCTACGTGTTCTCGCTGGATCTACCCAAGAGGATACTGGAGGCGTCGGCACACGTTAAAGCTCTCTACATCGAAGACGTCTACGTGGGACTGTGCATGAGGCATTTGGGAATCGGACTGACGGATCCGCCGCGCGGTGATTTGTTCTATGGAACGGTGCCTTATCTGACCAGCAACTGTTACTGGACCTCGGTCATCACGACAATATTGAGGGGCTCGGACCAGCTTAGACAGGTGTGGAGAGTGTATCAGTCTCAAGGTGGCTGCAAACACTTCTGACTGCCTTAAGAAGAATCGCATGCCCTGCAGAACCAAACTCTGACTGCATTGTGTTTTATTGCTTTTGTCTGGTCTGAACTTTTGATACCAGAAGAACGGAGGTTGTGGGACAGGTGTGTATTTTTGAGGGTGAGCAAATGAAGGTTTATGAGGCGTTTGTAGAGATTGCACAAGGTTGCAAAGATGTCAAGATTTTAGGACGTGAATGAGTTGTCTGCACATATAGCTCCTAGGTGGTTTGATATTCCTTTTTTCAAAGTAACCTCAATGGCATGCAGAAATGTCACATTTTTTTCGACTATGGAAACGACGAGTGCAAAATGTACATTTTGCAACAGGCAGAAAGAGGTTGACATGACCAGACGGACAACTTTGAAGCAAACTGACTCACCAAAACACTTCTAGAAATGTACTCTCAGGTTTCTGCAGTTTTTGTGCCTTAGAAAGATGTGAGGACGAGGGGAAGTTTGTTGACCAAGCGATGGAAGGTATTTTAATGTGACTCGTGTGGCAGTACAACACATCGGGGCGGGGCTTTGTACCTCGGATAACAAGCCCTGTTATGACTGCACGTTCTGCACATGCACGTTCTGCGCATGCACGTTCTGCGCATGCATTGTTGTGAAGTTTTGCATGTTGGCAGTCGCCATCAGTCTTTTTAGGGAAACAGAAATTACCCTTTTTCTGCTAGACACACACTTGTAGAACTAATTTAGGTTTACTACAAATCACTTTTGTTTTTCATCTGCAGCATTTTCCTCTGAAAATACAGCTTGGGGAACATGCAGTACAGCGACAATTGTTCAAGTAATTGCTTTTTAAGTAATAGATCACAATATGTTTCTTCAACAGTTGATGAAAATGACTATCTCCCGCTTATACTGTTCATTTTGAGGAAACTGGTGCCTGAGTACGCACAGTGTGATCCCTTTATGGTCATGTGGATGTTACAGTTTGTTTCTGTTGATTTGCTATACTTGGTTGTTTATCAAATTTTATATTGTTAGATTTTGTTTTTGTCTCTCTCCTCTTGTGGTAAGGACACCACTTCTAAACTCTCAACCACTGAATGTGATGAAGATGAGATGTAGAGTCCTGTAAAAGATGAATCCTGCTGATGTTGCTGGATCTATTGGGTGAACGTTTCTTGACACACCACAAAATTGTGTACACATCCATAATCTGAAGATGCATGTTAATGACTGTGGGGATCCAGTGACTCGAGCCCCACCAAGCATTGTTTGTTCAGCGTGAAATGTAGCGATTATTTTTATTGGGTGGATTGCATAACTTTGATCCTTTTAACTGTCCATCTGTAGGTAAAAGAAGGTATGATGAATCTGTTGGTCTCCGGTAGCGTAGTTTACCTATGTTAGCCTGATGACTCAAAGAGGTCTAACACCTGTTTTAAAATGTGTTAACACGCTCACCTCCAGATAATCTCATTAGTTGGAAAAATGGGAGAACCTGCACATGTCTTTGGTGGTGTAGTGATATTTGTATTTTGATTACGGAACTGCTTCTAACTTATTAAATACACTTTAAAGTCTTCCATGAAGATTTTACACTTAACTGCCACTGTGTATGGTGAATTATGTGGAATAGAGGTAGCACTGACCCTGCACAGCTTTAATTATATAGTACAGCTGAGTCACGATTATTGTGTGCTATAAGCACATGTACATAGGTCTGCCACAAAGCGATGCCTTATCTCCTGTTTTCCAAAGAAACACAACTCTGGGAATCTTCTGGAAGCCAGCAGCAGCTTTTATCTGCAGACTTTCAAATGGTATTGATCCGTTAGGCCTCCAGCCAATGAAAGCCTTTCTAAATCAATTGCTGTGCAGTAAACTGTAAATGTTTGTATAATTAGTTTTTTAACAATGGATAAGTTGGACTTTTCCAATACATTAATTTAACTTGGATGAAAATGTTTTTTAATATATTTTTTCTATATACATGTCTGTTAATTAAACTAAAGACTGATTCATCCCATCAGTTTATTTTGTCATTAAACATGTTATATTAAAGTTTGCAGTACACTGCATACCTTTTTATATGTTCCCTCTTCCACAACAATCGATATATATATATATATATATATATATATATATATATATATATATATATATATATATATATATACTGTACATTTGAACATCAGTGGGTAAATGAGCCTCCTTTATGTGAAATGCATGTTGGATCACGTGACTTTCTCTTCTTTCATTTCAATCGTTCAGTCAGACTCATTAAAGTTATTTCCTGGTATCTTTTGTCCTGGTTTATTCTCAATCATCAATGATAACGGAAGCAACATCGTGGCTGATTAAACTAAGGCTAGTTGACTTCACACAGCACTTCTGTTTTAATTAAACATGAGAACACCATGACAGCCCGGATAACACTAAAATACTCATCAGACTACAGATAAAAATCAAAGATGGATGTTTGAGGAATCAAGTTTCATGTTTTGAAAATCTCTCCTATATTTTAACCCGTTTGCAAAAGCAATAGGAATCCATGTAGTTTGCAGCACAAACAGACAGACGGTATATAGAGGGAGGAAAATAGAAAGACTAATCTAAAAGCCACTTCCTGACTTCACAGAGATCTAAAGGTAGCCCTGTCTCGCGACTCTGGTGTCCCCTCCTCTCTTATACATGTACATGAGTGACGTCACACGTTGAGTTAGTCATGCGCAAACATGAGCAACAGCGTTCTCTTGTGGTCAATAGGAAAATGAGAAAAGAGACCAAAGTAAAGGACTAACGTGTGGTCGGAAATGAGAGAGATTGGGAATTTAAAATGCAGACTTGCTCATAAAGTTTTCATAATTTTCAATGAGGAGTTTGTTTATATGTAGCAGCATCTTCTTTCATCTATGGGGGGAAATCCTGCATCCACATAGATGTGATGTTCCTATGGCAACCACAGATCCTGTATTCACTTACCTTGACAGTGATGCTAGATATTACTGAATGGACCAACATGTCATTAAGTACCAGGATTACTAGCACCTGAGTTCAGGTTTCAGACTCCAATGCTGACAGGTTGAGAACTCTACACGACATCCTGAACCACAATGATGTCACATGCGTTCGGTTCTTTTTTTCTGTTGCAGTGTCGAGTGAAACTAGACTTGATAGCCACTCCAAAGAAGAAGACGGTCAGGCAGAGGAGGTTTGCTTACTCGTATAACCCTCAGACCTGCAAACATCGCTAAAGCTTGAAAGCATGTGGGTTCCACCAATTTGGAAGAATAACGTTTAGTTTGGCGAGATGATCTTGAAACGTATAAGAAGACCCTCCGTAATGCCAGAGCAGATTTCTTTTCTCCCATCATCCACAACCAATTGTCGTCAACGGTTTCTACTTCTCAACCTTCTACCTGTTTCTTAAAACCCATCAGGACGACCTTTAATTAGCACCTCTCTATTAATTGTTTTATGTAAATATGTATGTGTGGATTTATGTATGTGTGCGTGTGTGTATATGCATATGGGTGTGTGAATGTGTATGCATGTGTATGTATATGTGTATATATATATATATATATATATATATATATATATATATATATATATATATATATATATATATGTGTATATGTATATATGTTTGTGTATATATATGTATATATTTATATGGGTATATGTATATGATTCTCTGAATTAAGTTTTCTTGTGAAATCATAGGTTAAGGCACTTATAAGCTTGATAGCTTCAGCTTGACCCTTTTGGTTAGCCGCTTTCTTCTTTTGTTGTAAAATCTTGATTTTTGTATATTACCGAAATAGCTCTAAATCATAAATTAGAAATTATCCATAGAGGGCTTAACAATCTGTACACATACGACATCCCTGTCCCAGGACCTCACATCGAATCAGGTAAAACAAAAACAACAAATCTTTCACGGGAAAAACGGGTAGAAACCTTCAGGAGAGCAACAGAGGAGGATCCCTCTCCAGGATGGACAGAAGCAATAGATGTCATGTGACCAGATGAGCAGAGTTACAGTTACAACACATTCACTGAATATGAAAGAAATGTATGAATGATTAGTAGGCATGGACCACGATCTGGATAACCATGTAAACAGAAGGACGTAGAGAGGAGGAGGCATCGCATAAAGGCCGGACCAATGAGGCCATGCCCCATTTACTTTCATTGGTATGCAGATGATAATCAATTATATATTTTGATTAAACCAGAGGAGACCAACCAGATCACTAAAATTCAAGCATATTTTAAAGACATAAAAACGTGGATGACCTGCAACTTCTTGATGTTAAACTCTGACAAACCTGAAGTTATTTTACTCGACCCTGAACTCCTCAGAGATCTATTATCTGGTGATGTGATTTCTGTAGATGGCATTACTCTAGCATCCAACACCACTGTAAAGAATATCATCTTTAATCAGGACTTTTCCTTTAACTCCCACGTGAATCAAATCTCAAGGACTGCATTTTTTAATCTACGTAATATTTTAAAAATCAGGCACATCATGTCTCAAAAAGATGCAAACAAACTGGTTCACTTCTAGACTAGATTACTGCAACACCTTATTATGAGGATGCTCGAATACCTGTCTTAAGTCCCTCCAGTTGATCCAGAATGCTGCAGCTCGTTTTCTCACAAAAGCTAAGAAAAGAGATCACATTCCTCCTGCTTTGTTAAATGAAGAATCTTTTTTTTTTCTACAAATGTTTTTATTGTCTTTTCCACATGACACAAACACAAGACACATCAAAAAGTGCATAATGCTCCTCACCTTCTCTGATGTAACCCACGGTAGACTACAGGGCTACAACTAAATCCTCACCCTCCAGAAACTAAATGGGCTCTAAATCTTTGCAAAGGTGTTATATTTCCATTTAGCAACATATGTAATTATCTCTAGGGCAAAGCACTGTAGCAGTCCCTCTATAATCCAATTTAATTTTCTTTGTTTACTAACCCGAGCAACAGGGATCTGAGACGCTCGTGCACTTTTAGTGACTGTAATCAGCCTTTCCTGATGATCTAAGATGCCTCTCAGACCTTTTTATGTTACATTGCTTTTCGCTGTTTCCTCCCAGTGATTTTCTTATCCTTACAGGGGTTCTTTTTGCACACTGATTGTGAATTGGTTATATTGGTGCCTTCAATATGACATAATAAACTATTCTATCTCTAAATAAAGAATGAACTTCAAAGTAAAGGTTGCCTGGCCTTGCGAAATAGAGAAACCCCCATCTCGTTGATTCCAACAAATCACTGACAATGATATCTGGCAATGCTGTCGCTTATACGTGTTTATTCCTGTGCGTGTGTGTGTGCATGCTTGTGTGTGTGTGTGTGTGTGTGTGTGTGTGTGTGTGTGTGTGTGCATGCGTGAATGAGAGCCACCTCAGGAAATGATTTGGATAAGTGACATGTCAAGTTCCTCGGAATACCTCGTATGTAAGTGCACAGAAAGAAAGATGCAATGGCGAGGGACAGACAAGTGACCTCTATCACTCTCCGGAATTTTCTTATTCTATTGTTTCACAGACTGTTGTCTTGTTTAGTTTGGAAATTAGTGTTTGTGTGCATGTGTGCATGTGTGTGTGTGTGTATGTTTGCGTGTGTATGTGTGTGTGCATGTGTGTGTGTGTGTTGGTTTGCATGTGTATTTGTGTGCATGTGTGTGTGTGTATGTGTTTGTGTGTGTGTGTGTGTGAGCAGCTGACACTGATGTGAACAGGACCACTGTGTGAGACCACAGAGAGGCCATTCTTCACAGCGAAACAAACACACACTCACACTACACACTCACAGACCCCTCCCCCCCCCCCATCCTCACTCTTAATTCGTCACATTCACTTACACACACAAACAAACATACAGAGGGTGCAAGAGAGGCACTTGCCGTCGTTCTCTTATTCTCCTGCAATCACACTCACACACACACACACACACACATACACACACACACTCACACTCACACTCACACACCACATACAGCACAGTCTCCCTCTTTCTGTTTCTCCCTGACACACACACACACACACAGTTGACTGTGTCCCACCACATAATGACCCTTATTTCACCATGCTGACTGTGACTCATTGGTTCGGTCAGGAGACCGGAATGTCAAGCACCGTCTCTTTTATACATCGTACACTTGAAAACATAAATACATAGGTAAAGCTATAGTGGTGTGTTGCCATGTGACGTATTTATTTATATAGTAGCATATAAATGTGTGACTGTAGAAGCATTTTCATTGAGAGGGGCTACAGAGTAGCTTTACTTAAGAAATACTGGCAAATTTACTTATATTAACCATAATTGTTTCAAGTTAAATATCTTTTTTTTTCAACTAACCTTAATCACAATTTTTTTTGGCATTAAAAAAAGAGCACACATCCGTGCTCAAATGATGGTGTTATGTTAGTATTTATATATGTATAGAGAGAGAGGGGGAGAGAGAGAGGGAGAGAGGGAGAGAGAGAGAGAGGGTGTACAGCTTTTTTGAGACCCAGTGTAACACAGTTAAAGTCATATAGTCCCAGATAAAAAAAATACTTGTGTAAGTCATGGAGGTTGTAGTAATTTTCCTTAAATTGGCAGTGCAGGGCAATTAGCATATTTAGCTAATGTTACTGGGATGAATACTAATGGATCCATTCATATTTCTATCAAATTTGTCACGCAATGACATTTCTGAGTGACAGCTGTTGGGCTGAAAAGCCACAGAATGAGACTACTCACTGGAGAAGCGTGGCTCGAGTTAGGAGCAGCATCTTTTATCTTCTCACATGCCTCCACACTGTCATGCCTGCACCGGGACGTTAAAACTAGATAGGACGTTGTCATATTTAGCCGTGAATAAATCACACAATTTGCTTCATGGCGAAACATTTCTGTTTCTCGTCCCGTTTTCTGATTTCTGGGCTGTCCTGGCAAAAATAACATTGGCAATTCTGAGGAAAAAAAAGAGTCAGTGGTTAAAGTTGGATTCAAAATGACTCTTCTTCTCTTGATTTATTCCCTCAGTAAACAATCTAAATATGAATGTATGGCCTTAATCTCTAGTGTTAAGGCTTCTTCAATACAGCATTGTGTTCATTTTTTTAAATGTATCAAATAAAACAAAGCAAGGTATGCCTTTGGCTTAGGGTAAGCTTGGTGTGGTTAACAGATCACTGCAGCTCCAAGAGAGCATCCAGTGTATCAACAATACTCCTCTGCAATCCAAAAATGGTAACTTCCATTCATTGGTTGTGAAAAAAACAAACGTGGCGATGGCCATAATCCATGTTGGCGTCGGTGATCTCAAATCTGTTATATTCCTTGAATGTATTTTAACTTCTAAATATGTCCTTCTGTACACATTACATCTATTACACTTGTCCATCCTGGAGAGGGATCCTCCTATGTTGCTCTCCTGAAGGTTTCTTCCCCTTTTTTCCCGTGAAGGGTTATTTGGGAGTTTTCCTGGTCTGATGGAAGGTTCTGGGATAGGGACGTCTATGTGTACAGATTGTAAAGCACTCTGAGGCAAATTTGTAATTTGTGAAAATGGGCTATGTAAATACACTGAATTGAAAAACTGAAAGACATATAAACCGTACTCCACAAACCAATGGGTGATGTCACAAAACAACTATGTCCACTTCTTATGTCCAGGGTGGGACACATACATTTAATCCAGCAATAATGAATGTAATCAAAGAGGTGAGGCCTGTTATATCCAATGTCAAGAATATATGTTGCAACAAGCTCAAAGAGGCAAGGTTGAAACTATATATGTTCTTGGTTAACCAGATGTTATGTTGAAAAGGTTCAAGATAAACCAATAATGCAGTATAATGCATTTATGCCTGAAACACGGCCATGAGGCTTTATAACAAAGCACCTCCTGCCAGAAACTAGTGATTCAATAAGACACCTGCACTTTGCATTTTGCACATTTTATTTAATTGTTATTTGTTATTCTCTTACATATGTTGTGTATATATATATATATATATATATATATATATATATATATATATATATATATATATATATATATATATATACATATTGCATATATTTTATTTTATATTTTATATCTCGCTTGTTGCACACTTGTTTCTTCTTTCTTATATGTATATTGTATTATTGTGTTTTAGTTTATTGTTTATTGGTGCTACTTTGTCCGCAAATTTCCCCTTGGGGATTAAAAGTATAATTCTATTCTATTCTATTCTATTCTAACACTATAAGGTGATACTGAAACAGCAATGAAACGAGCGTCTGCAAAAAATCAAGAAAGAATGTGTCAGTGGGTCCAGCTAGTGTGTGCGTGTGTGTGTGTGTGCGTGTGTGCGTGCGTGTGTATGCGTGCACTTTTTCTCTCAGCTTTCGTACAACATAGTAATAATAATTGATTTTTAAGTCAAAAGGTATTAGCAAAGTGGACGGTGATGAGGGTGGGATTTACTGATTCACTCGAGGACCGTGAACTTTTCCCCACAAAAACAAACACTCACGCACAAACACGGATACACGTGGTCAGATTTTGTGAAAGTTAGCGTTTGGTATTGTTGTCAGGCGCATATGTGCTGTATAACACATTGTTTGATTCAGTTGTGAATGTCTTCCTTTCTTTTTCCTGTTGTGGTCTGCGGACTAGTCGAGTTATCCAAGTCGTTTGAAGAAAAGAAAAATCACTTCCCAGGAGCAAAACGTCAAGTGAAACGAGGTTAATGCAGCCAGACACCGGAAGTTGATATTCTGCATAATTAAACATTAGTCGACCTATACGTTTTCGAGCTGAGGTAGAACAAAATAATTATAACATCAACTAAGTAGTGTATGTTGTCATTGTGGTGAAACGGGAAGTGAACTTCAAGAAGAGTAACTTAAACTAATCCAAACACATCGGGAATTTCGTTTTTTAGGCAATTATTTTGAAAGGTCAAACCGGAAGCGGTGTGTTTTTCACTGCTAGCTAAACTTCAGAATGGACCGGACGAGAGGAGAACCCGTTAGTTAGTTAGTCGGGGAGAAACGGTCACCGTCCATGTCTTAAGGACACAAACACCAGCGCGCTGACAACAGTTGTTGACAGCAATGTCGAGAGAAAACACCACTCGGAGTTTGGACAGTATAGACCTCGCTGCTTTACGGGTACGTTTTCAAATGTTGTCTTACTTTTTGTAATGAAGTGAGTTTGAGTAAACATTGCATCTCACGTGCACGGAGCCTAAAGTCACGACGGAGCAAACGGGACACGGCGCGCCGTGTCCCGTTTGCTCCGTGGTGACTTTAGGAGCTAGCGGTTTTTACGCACGCGAGCCCCTCGGCTGCACCCGCTGGAAAGTTGACGTGCAACAAGTGACAGCCCACTAATGTCAACTTTGTGCCTCTTTATTGACATCAATATACACACAGAGCCCTCTAGTAACCAGCACATGGCTGTTTGAACCCCATTCACCTCATTATAATAGTTTAGAGCCAATTGGTGGAGTTGTTATGCTGGTTTATGGAAATGTATTTTTCCTCTCAGTATCTATATCAGTATCCCTGTAGGAAATGTTAATGTCTTTCTGGTTAGTTTTGTGATGTTATGTATTTTGAGCTGATAATATGTCTATAGCCAGTGAAGCCAATACCTATAAAATGAAACATGTGAGTTTATTTCCTCTATTTCCTCTCATTCCTTGTCGCTCACGAAGTTCTCCCCATTCGCAGTCCCACTTCCTCAGCCTGCATCCCAGTACAGCGCTGCATTGTTCTGTGTATCGTACCGGGTACATGAAGCTGTTCAGCTGAACCTGCATTATGACTTTGTTGAAATGTACCATCTTTCTATATGGTCAATAATAATAATAATGCATTTTTATTTATAAAGCGCTTTTCATTCAGAAATAATCTCAGTATGCATCCTACTTGATGTTTATCTTACTTTATACATTTGTTTTGCTTCCTCACAGGACCCAGCAGGTATCTTTGAGCTGGTGGAGGTGGTTGGCAATGGGACCTACGGTCAGGTGTACAAGGTGAGCGCTCGCATGGTGTTACAGGAGCTTGTTGCACGCTCGCAACACATTTTGCTGATGCCAACACACATGCACGCTCGCGTTTCTGTCTAAACCTTGGTGCACAAGAAAATATATATATATAAAAAATCCTCGCAAGCTTTACTCACGCAGACACGCCTTATATTACAGTAGCTGACACGCCAGTTCTGGTAAAACATAGTACTTCCAGTTAGTTGGGAGGAAAAAAAGGGCAATTCTCAGCTGTCTGACATATCCTGTTAGCTTTCACACACACACACACACCATCTTCATCTGCAGCATCTTTAGAAGGCCCTGGGTGGGGCTCACTTCCTTATTGCACCATCCGTGTGTGTTTGAGTGGTCTGTGGTTTACAGGAGGTGTCCAGGCCTGGTAAAGTGTGTGTGTGCGGGCGGTTTGTGCAAATCATCTTTACATGCTCCTGCAAGTCCACAAACCATACATGTGTGGAACACTTCAGTTCTGACCCTGAAGTTCATACATCTCTATGGGGAATGAGGATTTGTGTGAAAAAGAGTTGGAAGACTGTGATTGTTTGTACTATCATCGGAGATTTAAAAAACATTGCTGCTGCTACGTGAGAGAGAGATACGCATTCCTACCTGCAAAGAAAAACACAAATAGACCTGTCGATTCCAAAATATAATGTGAAATTGCTTCAATCCAAAATCAATCGTGTAAGACGCATGAAGCTGTATGAGAAGGAATGTTATTTCTCCTGCAGCAAAAAACATGTCGGCGAGAAAGACTTTAAGAGTGGTTTCAAAAATGTGCTTAAAAAGGCAAGAGCATGAATTAAAGGTTGAGGTTAAAAGTTTAGGGTTTATGGAGGCTTCTCAAGAGTGTGTGCAACAGAAGGCGTGTTTGTGAGTGTGTGTGTGTGTGTGTGTGTGTGTGTGTGTGTGTGTGTGTTTGTGTGTGTGTGCCTCTATTGCTGCTTGATTTCCTGAAAGAGGAAATGCTGCAAGAGATGCTCAGGACAGTATGGCCTGTGTCAGGCTTCACACAGGTTGCTTTTAAACGGGGCTTTAAAAAAAAGAGTAAAAAATCACAAATTTCGTCAGGTGACTCACATTCATTAATGTAGCAGAGACCTAATACGGATGAATGGAACCATTTTATAAATGGGGACTCACAGCAGAGAAAAACTGAAACTGTGTGCGTGCATGTGTGTGTGTGTGCGTGTGTGTGTGCGTGTGTGTGTGTGTGTGTGTGTGTGTGTGCGTGTGTTTTCAACCGTAATGCGTCCCATCATGGAGAAACAGGACAGGAACAGAGCCTTTTAGAACAATGACTTGTGCCCCACACACACACACACACACACACACACACACACACACATACTTGTGGATTGACGTGAGCACAGGAAGTGCTGACAAAGCATCAGAGGCCTTTTCTTTCTTTATTTATTCACACGTGTTGCATTCCCTTTACCTTCTATTTTGTTTCTCTTTTAGTAATGTAGCATGAACGGGAACGTTCCAAAGTAAGAGAGAGTGCATCAGAGGAAGGTTAGGTGTGACGCGATCACAGCACGATAACATACCGTGACATGTGAGGTCAACAGAAAGCCGTACAGCTGTTCAGATTCGCAGTGTCTGGATCGTGTTACTAATCAAAGGCAACAGGTAGGAGGGAATGGCAACTTAGGACGACCGACCCTGGGGGCAAGCCGGAAGGACACAGCTGTCCACGGTGCGTATCGGTGTGAGGGGATGAAACCCAAAGAGGCTGGTGATCTCCAGAAGAGAACAACGGCTCGGTTCATGAAGCCGGGAGATGACGGCCGTGCGTCACGCTCGGGGCTCCGCGAGCGGTTGCGTCGCCTCGTCGTCGCGCCTCCAAACCTTTCGAATGGCCCCCGCAAAAAGGAAAGCCATTGTTCTCCTGCGGCGCTCCCGGCTCCTCTCTTTGCATTTCTTCTGGCGCCGATGAATGTTTACAAAATATGTAATTTTTCCAGCGGCAGGCTGGAAAAGTCGTCACACCTGTCACACTTGGCCAAGGCAGCCAATCAAATCAAGCAGGAGGCGGGCTTTACTTCTTTACCACAGACTTCCTGTTTTGAGGCATGTGGTTGGCTCGGACCAAGGCAAACACAAGGTTGATATTAGTGGCTTTTTATTACGATTAACTATACAATTTCCCCCTCACATGTTCTCCTAATTTCTCCATTATTACCGTTGCATTGAAAATGCGGAAGGTTATGGTTTGATCACCGTGTATTTATTTATTTATTCTTTATTTATATATTTATTTGTATGCGTGTTACTCGCATAACTCAAAAAGTATTAAATGGAATCGCATGGAATTTGGTGGAATGATTGGTTATTTGATTTGATTTTCGGATCGATCGGGTCAAAGGTTAAGGTCAAGGTCATGAAAAGGTCAACATCTTCTTTTTACCTTAGTACGGTGAATCTTTAACCAATTGGCATGCAACTAATGCCAACATGGTCATAATTTAATGCCCAATCTTGTGATATGCAAAGGTATGCGCTCGACCGAGTGCCCGTTCTAGTTTCTTTACAGTTTTTGTATCTGCATATGTACGTCTCTGGCGTTTGGTGGAATTCTGCGACAAACAGCGCGTCGCGAAAACAAAGAAGCATTTAAAAAAACCACAAGGATGAAGAGGTAGAGGAGGGAGATGTTGAACTGTTTCCTGCCGTAAAAACTACACTGAGCCACTCCTGTTTGGTGAAATGGTTTGTAGTTCCACTCTGTGTTACGTTTCTTTTTAGTCCTGCTCTAAAACGAAGCCTTTAAGCTTCCCTGTGTGTAGCATCGGGAGTTGATTGTAGTGATTGCAAAATGTTAACCATGACTGGTGGTCTGATCCTCTAGTTGCTGGTCCGATAGATATCACGTCAACCAAGCAGAGTACCATGGAGGGCTGAAGAAAAGCAATCAGGCCTTTTTGTCACGGTGCTATTAGAGAGGACCCAAAAGCATGACTCAGACAGGAGTAACAAAGATGACTCTCTTTGGTTGAAAACAGGCTGGGTCAAAACCGGGAGATCAGTCCAAGAAGCAAACAAGTCCAAAAAGGGGCGGGGCAGAGAATCAGAGGTCAGGGCAGGTAGGCAGGGTCAGAAATATACTCTAATAACGCTGGAGAGCTTGACATGACAACACAATCTGGCAGAAGACAAGAGCAAGTGAGGGAACCTAAGTAGACAGGGACTAACGAGGGAATGGGCAACAGGTGAGATGGGCATGAAGACCAGGTGAAGGTAATGAGGGACTAACGAGGTGATCAGAGGCAGGTGAGAAGGGAGTTGGACTGACGAAATGACGAATGACATGATAGTTAGTGAGACAGGATGAAAACGACTAATAATAAAAGGTAGGTGTGGAGCTAAACTGTTACACTTTTTTATAATGTATTTTTTTTTCGGTGAAATTACCCCAGGAGCTGAAAAAGTGAGGAACTCAAAACAATCTTCAGTGCACTTGTATTTTTCTGTTCTTTTCCACCGCATCGTAGGACCTGAGATCATATATAGATAAATTAGAGCAATAATTGGAAGTCGCCGTGAAAATGTCGGCATCCTTGTTGCACGGATGAAGACGACACGCGGCCCCCTCCCTGTTGTCGGTTTCGAACAGACGAAAAAAAAGAAGGCACCGCCCAAATAATGTGAGGCTGTTGCAAGAGCTGCGTTCTGGTTATTTCTGTGCTATAGTTTACATCTGTAACGAAACCCGACTTTGACCGGGACGTGACATTCAATCCCGCAAAACATAGTACTTACATAGTAATATAGTGTTTCTGCAGGCCGGAAAGCAACGCCATGGCAACAGGGAGGTTTTGCAGCTCAAACTGGATCCAGGTTGAAATGCAGGTAAAGTTCCTCAGTCCCTCAAAAAGATGAAGTGGATCTGCCTCCGACAAGACAAACCCAACCCTCCTTTTCTCGCCTCTTATCCAGCACGGCATCGTTGTGTTCGACCTTATCAACGTGCGCACGCAAGAACCAGCGAACTTTCATTGTTCGAATCACAAATCAAAACTCACCTGTTCAAAACTGCTTTTACTGTGTGATTGTGTGCTCTCTACGTTCTTATTTGCTTTTATCGTTTGTTTTTATTGCAATTTTAGTTATTTTTATTGCATAGCTTTTAGGATATCTTAACTAGTGTTGTAAAGCGTCTTTGAGTATTTTTGAGTAGTTTTGGACAATCTAAGAGTCCTGGCTTTTTTTTTAAGTGAGTATAAAGCTGAACAATAATTTTTTGGGGGGGTTGTTTGTTGGTTTTCTCCTACTGATAGGTTAGGATGCCCGTATTTTAAAAGAAGGCCCATTCAGATGCTCGCGTGTGACAACCTAAAAAGTGTTAAACGTGTCAAATAAACATTGATTTATTGGGCATTCTTAGAACTGCATCACCACGGGAACGTGAGCCCTGTGCATGCTCCTCTCACTCAGCATCTAGTCATCACTGACACACACACACACACTCACATTCACACTCACACTCACACTCACACTCACACACAGAAACAGAGCGACAGGGCGTTTCCCCGTTTGCAGAAGGAACTTCCCTTCCTTACAAGCGTGTGTGTGTGTGTGTGTGTGCGCTTGTGTGTGTATATGTGCGTGTGTGTGTTAGACCGTCAAACTCCTCTAAAGCAAAGCGCTGCGATGACTGCTGATGCAACTCTGTGCTGCTCTGGGTGGAGCCAAAGTATGTTCTTAGGTCAGGTCCGACCTGCGCTATTAAATTATATACATATGTAGAAGAAGAGTCTTAATCAGAAACACAAGTTGAGCACCGCCCTCTGGTTTTGGAGTCCAGCTTGAGTCGTAGAGCCGTCCCGGTTCGGTCTCGAGCGTCGCCTCACTAAACCTGACTGTGCGCAATGCACAGAAGAAGAAAAAAACAGCTGGCTGCAATACAATACAAGTGAATCACTTACACTTCCTCAAATCCTCCTGGCTTCAAGAGCGTTACTTCCCATTTCTGTGACCCACATGTCATCGTTCTTATGCTGACTGATCTGCTGACCAAAGCACACGAGTATAAACACTTTGCCAACCTAAGAGACACAAGACGGGTCTCTTTGTGATCAAAACATTCCAGTTATTCTTCATTTAGAAACGGAGAACTCAGTTTACACTTTGCGTGGGTTTGAGCTGAGGGACAAAAAAAAAAAAAAAAGGAGACAGGAAACATCCTCCAACATAGGGTCCAGTTGAAAAGTTGAGGGAAAAAAAGCAAGAGGGAGAGAGACAAAAGAGGGGAGGGGGGAGGGCAAAAGGAAGGAAGGAAGGCAGAGGCGAAAGGCAGAGAGACAGAGAGGAGGGGAGGAAGGAAGAGGGCAGGGAGAAGGATGAAATGTAGAGAGAGAAGAGGAAAGTAGCCCCCCATGGGGTTCAGGGATGTGCTTTGCGACGATCGCCCGTCTGCATGTTGTTCTGTGTGACCCAGAGCAGGGAGAATATGGTTGGGGGGGGGGGGGTTACAGGTGGGCCTTCTTACTCTACTTTCTAAATGCTAAAACTAAGATTCAAAGTGCAAGGGTTCTATTATTTTGCATAAAGGCATAAAGTTGGGCTGGTGGCCGAAGCTTTAACATAGCAGTTCATATATACTGTATAGCAGCCGTTATCATGGTTTGGCTCATTTATCCATCCAGCTCTACTCCTGTTAACCTTCGGAAAATAATGATTGCATCATGAATCTATAAAACCTCGAAGTCAAGCTTTATATATATATATATTTTTTTTTTTAATATATATATATATATATATATATATATATATTTATATATATATATATCTATTTATATATATATATATATATATATATATATATATATATATATATCAGAATGAGTTCTCGTTGAGCTCTGAGCAGCATTACACTCAGTATAATGTCAAACCAGTCCATCTCCTTTGACCCCTTGGTGCCAGCCAGTGAAGGGTCCATGCGAATGGACTGGGGTTTGTTTCTTTAGAGAGCACACATACACACACACACACACACACACACACACACACACACAGATATGAAGCCTTTAAATAGCACCGTTTCTACAATGGGGTGAGAGCTGATGCAGTCCGTCCAAGCACAAAGTACACATATGTAAATACAGGGGGGGGAGAGAGGGAGAGAGGGAGAGAGGGAGAGAGGGAGAGAGAGAGAGAGAGGGAGAGAGAGAGAGAGAGACAAGGGAATGTTACACAGAGTCAGAGGTGGTGAGACAGGAAGCTGGAGACTCGGCCGACGGGTCTGGTAACGGTGTTCCTCTCAGTTTGTCTCCTTGCTCTCCACGGTGTAATCCACATGTCTCTCTTACATATGCAAATATCACACAGATGGTATACTATAGTAACCTTTTCACCGACACAATGTAGCGCTCGCAAATGACGCCACTGTGTGTGTGTGTGTGTGTGTGTGTGTGTGTGTGTGTGTCAGAGAACAAGCAACAGATAGAATCAGAGAAGACATTTGTATCAGGATTTATTTGCATATGCGTTCGATTCCCAGGACTGTACGCCGTCAGCACGTGTGTGTGCAAGAGCCTGTGTGTGTGTGTGTGTGTGTGTGTGTGTGTGTGAGTGTGTGTGATTCATGGGTCCTCAATGTCTAAAAGTGAGCACACTTTGTCCAATTATTTCTGGTGGCGAGCAGAAAGCTCTTTGAACACGTCAGCGCTGCTTGTCGTTAATAAGCAGCCCACATGTGTGCCCGGCGGACAGCGCCGCAGTCTGACGGGGCAGGAAGGCCGCCTCCGTACTCATCACTGTCAGGCCCGGTGGGCCGCTGGCGTGTCACAATTTTTTGCAATTATGGAGACAGCGGCCTCCGCTCGGGGACAGAAATCACGTCCAGAGAGGAGAGCTGCTGGGGAGCATCTCACACCCCGATATGTGAGGGTAGCATATTTGAGAATTTTGGATTATCGGCTAGAAACTTACATGTCATAACATTTCACGGTGTTCTCAGGGATAGCATATTCACCATAGAGGTGGATGTGATCGTCGTTATTCGTGTACTGCTATACCCAAGCCTTAAACTAGAACGGGCACTCGGTTTTTGTCATTGTTAATTTAAATACAACATTTTCTCACTTTTTCATGTATACACCGAGATTTCCAAAACATTTTGGTCATGAAAATGTGGTTTAATGTCATGGAAAAGTCCTTGAAATCCATTTGCCAGAATATGCTGCTGACAGCTGCAGTACATCGCTGAGATCCTGACAAACTCAACACTTTACTCAACACTTTACTCAACACTTTACTTTGTTTTCCCCTTGTAGTATTTAGTATTTAGTATTAGTATTTTGTATTTTAGTAGTAGTATTAGTATTTTTTATTTTAGTATTTAGTTTTGTGTTTTTATTTGTATCTTTTATTTTTATTAATGCTCTATGTACACCCACTGCTGTGATCCTGAAATGTCCCCACTGTGGGACTAATAATTGAATATCTTATCTTATCTTATCTTATGTATGAGGAACCCTGCACATCACCATAATCCCTGTTAGCTGGGTTGTGTCAGACACACGGGTTTGTTTGATATCTGCCACGCTCCTAACGACATAACGCACGAAGCGATCATGTGAGTAGAATTTCTTTGGAAAGGGAATAGAAAGTGTTTCCAAGATTTAGTCACAAATAGGCAAATAATAAGAAAGTGGTGTTTGTTTTCACGTCTGGCGGTTTCTCTGTAGCCGTACTATTAGCTGACTGATTGAGTACAGTGGGATTGGTCATGCCCCCCAGTCTATTTCACACTCGCGCTCCGAGCCCTGTCACACCTCACAGCGTAAAGGCTTAAGGAGTAGCTGCTCCAGTATCTTGTCGGCTTTCTGACTCATGGCATGGTTTTCAATTTTCCCCTTTTCACCTGACTGCACTTCACGGCGCCGGCCGCCCTCTCTCGACCCGCCTGGCGTCCTCCTTCTCTGTGGCGGCGCCTCCTCCCATGAGAAAGATTAAATCATGTAGACGTCGACCGTGTCAAGCTCCGAAAGTGATGTCACAATCCAAGTGTTGACCCAGAGGAGGTGTTGCAATGTCTCTGTGTGTGTGTGTGTGTGTGTGCGTGTGTGTGTGTGTGTGTGTGTGTGTGTGTGTGTGTGTGCGTGCGTGGGTGTTACAGCTGTCGGGCTGATTTAAAGTTGTGATTTTTAACTCCAACGCTAATCAGACCCAATGTGTTAACGTCTGGGTCAGCACCACGTTTGTTGCATTTTTGTATTTTACATTGTGATCGTTTTTTATTCCCAGCAAGAATACTTCAAACCCTGCAAAATTGTACCTGTAATCTAATGAATGTGTGAAGAAGCTCCCAGTGTGTGAGGGTTCACTTCTATTTCTCATCACTACTGTAGTCCTGATTAGATTGATAACTCTGCACCAATCCTCATTTGGTAATGACGTGAGACATATTTAATTTATTTTTATGAGTGGAGTCAGACACAACGCTAATCCACGCTTGAAGACGTCTGTGTTCACGGGTTATCTCTTTGTCTGTGTCTCACCAGGGTCGCCATGTCAAGACGGGCCAACTGGCAGCTATCAAAGTCATGGAAGTCACAGAGGTAAGACATGGGATTACACATTGTGAGTATTAATTGTAGCTCATCCAATAGTAGTGGTAGACATGGGATTACACATTGTGAGTATTAATTGTAGCTCATCCAATAGTAGTGGTAGACATGGGATTACACATTGTGAGTATTAATTGTAGCTCATCCAATAGTAGTGGTAGACATGGGATTACACATTATGAGTATTAATTGTAGCTCATCCAGTGGTAGACATGGGATTACACATTGTGAGTATTACTTGTAGCTCATCCAGTGGTTGTAATCTCAACATCGCCAGAACCGTCAGATTATTATTGCCTTTTTAAAAGTGTTATTATTATAACACTCTTTGATTAAATTCAACATAACATTAAAGCAAGCTGCTGTGCAGGAAGACATTTCCACAGATATTTCCCATGTTTCCTTTACATCCTTGGGACCTCAAGAGATCTTCTAAAGTCTTCTGTGGATCTGAAGGGAGACTTCACAAGTCTGAAGAAATACATGTTAGCGTTGAATTTAGTCGTACGGAGTGGCTTTTATTATCGTTTAACACTGGTTTGAGAAGTTTTTATGCAGTCTCTGTTTATTGTGTCAGAAAACAAGTGGAACAAACTGGTCAGGCGTAATGCTCCTGTCCACTTGTACACCTCACTATACGAGTCTTGCATAACTGGGAACGCTGGTTTTCTTTCCTGTTGATGGGATTCTGGATCCTCTGTGTTGCAGACGAACTCTGTAGCAGGAAATGCTTGGCCATTATCTCCCTTATCTCTCACACAGACAGACAGAGAGAGAGAGACAAACCGGAGGCTTTCAGACGAGGTGAAAGTTCAAACTCTGCTTTGTCATTTCTTCTCCCCTCCTGTCCTGTGGAGATTTGAAGGAGGTCGGTGGCTGGGAAACGCTCTCCGCTGTTTCCTCTTTTTTGATAAACACCCCCATGCAGCTCCTCCACCTTCCCTCGGCCCCTCCACCTCTCTCCCGCCGCTCTGTGTAGATGTAGGGGTTCAGTGAATTGCAGAAGTCGCAAGTCGTTTCCGGGTATTAATGGTGAGAAGACAAAATCTGACTTCTTCCGTCTCCCTCTCCTCTCTTATTTGGTCCTTGCGTCTCGTGATGACACTGACCATCCCCAGTGGTTTTGTGCAGAGAGGGCAGCGGTTGAATTGGGGTCAAATAGCCGACTGAGAAGACCATGTCGGGGTCAGACAGCAGCCTGATTGGAGACGCTCTGTCTGGAGGTGGACGTGTTCGTGTTGCATCATTTGAGAAACCTTTCGGCCTGTGTGGATGATTATTCTGTATTATTTTATTGTAAGGTGACCTTATTATTTTTATTGTTATTATTATTTATTTTTATTTGTATCATCATCATCATCATCATCATCATCATCATTATTATTATTGTTTATTTTATTGTTATTATTATTTATTTGTATTATTATTATTATTTATTTGTATTATTATTATTGTTATTATATTATTATTATTATTATTATTATTATTATTATTATTCCTGCTGTCTCCGTTGTAGGAAGAAGAAGAGGAGATCAAGCTGGAGATCAACATGCTGAAGAGCTATTCCCACCATAGGAACATCGCTACTTATTATGGAGCTTTTATTAAGAAAGGTCCTGCTGGGCAGGACCACCAACTCTGGGTTTGTAAACTATCTGGTAATGCTGTTTTCTTCTTCTTCTTCAAATGCCTCTTTTCTTTCTTTCCTCCTCTCTGTTGAACCGCTGCTACCCTTCTGGGTTTATCCTCCTCATATTAGACCCAGATGTTTGGGCTGTTTTGACATGTCATCTCGGCGTGTCCCTCTACAGTTGGTGATGGAGTACTGCGGAGCCGGCTCCGTCACAGACTTGGTGAAGAAGACCAAGGGGAACTGTCTGAAGGAGGACTGGATAGCATACATCTGCCGAGAGGTGCTCAGGGTAAGCGGGCGTTTAAAAAAAATCACCCAAACCACACTGGCCACGGCACACATACACATATACACACATACACACATAGCCAACAAAGGAGCTTTGTTCTGAGGTGGTGTCACGGCGCAGGGTCTTTTTTTAGTGCTGGTTAAAAACCGAGGTAGTAATTTGCGCGTGGATGCAAACTAAAAGCCGGGGAGGGAACCGGGGAACACGATGCCGCTTCGGGTGTCGGGAGTCTCTGCCGAAACATCAAAGAGGGGAAAAAAGCACACAAACCATGTTCAGAGATCAGCGTCCCTCTCGTGTTCTCCCACTGTGACTTTTTCATTTCGATACTTGAAAGGCCAGTTTGAGCGAAACGTCTGCTGCGATGTTACGCTTATCGTGAGGAGAGATCACGAGGTCCTGAGAAAGAATGCCGTGCGTTGTGTGCGTTGTGTGCGTTGTGCGGCTCCAGGGACAACCTCGTCGTACCATGAACCGTCAGCTCGGTGCCGACATATCTGATCGACGTCGGGAGGAAAGTGAGAGGGCTTCTTCTTTTTTTTTTTATGAGGTCAAGACTTTGAGAGGCGAAGCACACTTGGATCGTCGCCTGTTTTTTCCCTGCTGCTGTCGGCCGTGTTGTCTCTTCATTGTTTAAACAACGCAGTGGGCACACACACACACAACACACACACACACACACACACACACACAAACATATGCTGGTGAAGTCACTGTCTGAAATAAGACTCACTTCCTCTGTTTGTTTAACCTCCTTTGAAGAAGCGAGACACACACACACACACACACACACACACACACACACACACACACAAACTGAGGCGCAGTTGTTCAGCCTGTGCCAGCGATTGGCAGCCTCCGTGCTCCTCGGCGCCCTCTGAACCCCCGAAAAACGGCGGCACGTTTGACTCCACCGTGTAATCCGAGCCAGAAGCTGTGCAAAGCGTCATCATCGTGAGGTCTTCATCTCTCCGACGGTCCTCCAAGCACATCCCGTATGACGAGCACGTTGAGATACGACTGTGACTGTTTTGTTCCCAGAGAGGTCACGTGGCTTTTTTTATTACCTTCGCATTGAAAATGCAGAAGGTAATGTTTTGGCCGGCGTGTATTTATTTGTGAATATGTCCGTCCGTCCGTTTGTTATTCGTCTAAATCAGACACAACTCAGCCGATTCTTATGAAACTTGGTGGGATGATTGGTCATGACCCAAGGAACAATCGATTATTTTTTGGGAGTGATTGGGTCAAAGGTCAAGGTCAAGGTCACGAAAAGGTGAAAAACGTAAATTTGCGATATCTCGGTTAATTGGAATCCGATTTGCGTGAAACTAGTGCCAAATTGTACATAATTCAATCTTGTGATATGCGAAGGTATGCGCTCTACCGAGTGCCCATTCTAGTTTTGTAGTAACACACTAGGCCACAGGGGGACAGGAGCAAAGAAATGCTCTGACGTCTGATTAGGGGGTTTAGAGGGTCGAGAAGGGAAAAACATTCTACTCTCTGTTCAGTGTTCACACATAATGCTTCGACTCTTTTCATTAATTAAAGAAAAATATATTTATAGTGATAGTCATCATCTGACTGTGAGTCTGTGTGTGTGTGTCTGTGTGTGCGTGTGTGTTTATTTGTCTCCCAGGGCCTTTCCCATCTTCACGCCCATCATGTGATCCACAGAGACATTAAGGGGCAAAATGTTTTGCTCACGGAGAACGCCGAAGTCAAACTGGGTATGACGCATCGACACCTGCAGCACTTTGGCGTCTCCGGCCCGCCCGCATGCCGCCGGGGGCGGGGGGAGACACACGCATGCATACGCACCAAAATCACAAGAAACGCAAAGATCGCGGTCCGTGGCGTTCAACCGTCTCTCATCTGTTTACGTTTCAGTCGACTTCGGAGTGTCGGCGCAGCTGGATAAGACGGTCGGCCGGAGGAACACCTTCATCGGCACGCCCTACTGGATGGCTCCGGAGGTCATCGCCTGCGACGAGAACCCCGACGCCACGTATGACTACAGGGTACGGAGCCACGCGGACGGGGCGGCGGCGTTTTTTCAACTATAAGCACTTTTCATCATCAGTGTAAAATACCAGACGTTTGGCATCTGTAATTCCCGTGCTCCACGCAAACCCGTTTCTCACTTGTTTGAATACAAAGAGGACGTGAAGGGAAGTGGAGCTAAGCTTGAAGCGTGCACTCAACCTGTTGGTCCTGTCTCTCTCTCGTCCTCAGAGTGACCTCTGGTCTTTAGGCATCACTGCTTTAGAGATGGCTGAAGGAGCCCCTCGTAAGTAGAAATAAATTACATTTTTCCTTAAAAATTCATCCACGCCCTCCCGTTTACTGCTGGTCCTCTTGTCTCGCTCTGATTCTCTTCTTCCTCCGTAGCTCTGTGTGACATGCATCCAATGAGAGCGCTGTTTTTGATTCCACGAAACCCTCCGCCCAAACTCAAATCAAAGAAATGGTAAGCCCTCGGCAAGAGAAAACAAACCACATCTGTACACACACACACACACAGCAGGAGGTAGAGGACCACTGTTTACAGGGTTCGTACGGTTATGGAAAACCTGGAAAAGTCATGGAATTGTAAAATGGTAATTTCCAGGCCTGAAAAAGTCATGGAAAAAAATTAAATCACAAAAGTTTTGGAAAAGTCATGGAAATTTGTTATAATCACATGTTCATTTACACCGAGTTTGAAATAATTCATATGTTTTTTTAAAGAAAGACGCTCAAAATATAAGCCGGCGTACGCTCTCAATACGCAACATGTTCTACATTTTTCATTTTTATACCGAAATCTCAATTTGGTCATGAAAATGTGGTTCCAAGTCATGGAAAAGTTATGGAAAAGTCACGGAAATCCATCGGTCCACATGTGTAAGAACCCTGTGTTTGGGTTGTCTCCTCTGAGCAGTGGTCTTTGCTGTGGGCTGAAACGTGTCCGGACATGTTCAGCAGGCGACGAGACGCATCATAACATCGGGGACACGATGTTGTGGCCTCATCTCAAATGGAAGTTATTATTCACCCCTCTCCATTCTTTGTCCTCCGTCTCCCTCCAGACGTTATGGACAAGCCCCTGCAGCTTGAACTCACGCTGTCTTTCATTCAGAATTAGACCCCGTTCACACGATGGGAAAACGCATATATTTTCATGCGTGTTGGCCTTTCATTCACACAAAAACTGAGGTTTTATCACGGAAAACGATCATTTCAAAAAACTCCGGCCAAAGTGGAGATTTCTGAAAACTCTGTTTTTGTGTTTGCGTGTGAACGAGGTCAAACAGAGTTTTAGGTTGTCAAACGTCACAGTGTGCGACTAAAGATGCTTCACGTCACGTAAGCGTCCTATGAGGACGTATGCGGACGGCGTATTTATGCGGGTTCATATGAACAGAAACCTTTTTGAAAACGACCTTGTGTGTACGACGTTATTGGGGCAGAAATATTTGTTTCTGTAAATACCGACTATCTGTAAATGTGGCCTTAATGTCATCACAAACGCCAGTTTGTAGGACAGCTTTTAATAGCACCTAGCCACGATGTGTCGGAGGCTGTCTTGGATTAATTGACCTGTTTTTTGTTTTTTTTATATGGGCCCAGTGCGTTTCACTTTTTACCTTTGCATTGAAAATGCGTAAGGTCATGTTTTGATCGCTGTGTATTTGTGTGCGTGCGTGTTATTCGCATAAGTCAAAAAGTATTAAACCGAATCGTATGAAATTTGGTGGGATGATTGGTTATTATCCGGGAACCATTTGATTAGATTTTGGGATCAACCGGGTCAAAGGTCAGGGTCATGAAAAGGTCAAAATCTTCTTTTTACCATAGCACGGTCAATTTTTATGTTCATAATTCAATGCCCAAAATTGTGATATGCGAAGGTATGCGCTCTACCGTGTGCCCGTTGTAGTTTCCTGTGCTCTCGTTGCGTGTCATATTGACGCCATATTATCTACACATTCTTTTAGTTTGCTCGGTAAGCTGCTTATAGATTGCTGTTTTTTTTCTATTAATCTTTTCAATTACAGTCCACTTTATGCACATGCTCCCTTAAGAACGAGATGATGTCATGGAAAGTGGGTTTAACTGAAAAACAAAGTAGATTTGTTAAAAAAAATCATCCATCATAATAAAACTTAAATGCCTCAACCTCAGTGATATCTATCCATAGACTATTGTCTCTATAGTGTTCTTGGGGCTAACCTTCACACATATAACCTATAATACATTTAACGTAGTGTTTTTTTTTTTTTTTGTACAACTTTCCAACATCTTCTACCCTTTGCTTTCCTGCCTTGACCGCCTCTCTCTGTCGCCCCGCAGGTCGAAGCGCTTCCTGTCCTTCGCCGATAGCTGCCTGGTCAAGAACCACCTGCACCGACCCGCCACGGACGCCCTGCTGAGACACGCCTTCATCCGGGACCTGGCCAACGAGAGACAAGTGCGCATCATGCTCAAGGACCACCTCGACAGAACCAGGAAGAAGAGAGAGAAAGGTGAGGCAGGAAAAAGAGTAGCGACATGAACCTGCTCACAGCGAGGCCTGTGGGTAATCGTGAGTATTCGGGGCGTGGATTCCCGAAAAAAAGTTATTGTTGAGGTTTTTTTATATGTTTTATTTTGTTTAAGCTGTGCCATCTCGTGGACTAAGCGTATGGAGGGAATCTTCTGCCCCAGATTTAGGATTTAGTTTGTCTCATATCTGGATCACGATGGAGGATATTTTACGGTAATACTATAAATAGACGCTCTTTCTGAAATTCTCACAGACATTTGGAGATCTCCGCTCACTGAATCTCTGAAGATTTCTAAAAAGCAAAAGGATTTATTTTATTTTTAACCACGTCGGAAACTCTACAATCAACTCACATTGATAACTAGAACAATATGATCTAGATCAGTGGTTCTCAACCTTTTTTCAGTGATGTACCCTCTGTGAAATACTTTTTTCAGCGAAGTACCCCCTAACCAGCGCAAATAATCTTTGGTAAAAAAAAAAAGTAGTAATACAAAGCAGTGTTTCCCCTAGGTTTAATTAAATTAAAATTGCCTACTTAATATACAATTCAGTTTATGAACTTACACTTGTGTTTTATTGAATATTTATTTAATATCTATTTTTTAATGGATGCTAATTTTAAATAGATTTTTTTTAAATCTCACGTACCCCCTGGAGTACCTTCATGTACCCCCAGGGGTACGCGGACCCCCATTTGAGAACCACTGATCTAGATGCATTTTCAGGGTGCGCTGTCCCTTTAAATGCATTTGCCGTTTCTGTCGGAGCAAAAGCTCAACTGTGGGCAGATGTTTTATTTTCTCTGGGATCTTTTTGTCAAACTTCACCGTCGGCAAAACTTGACTCACGCCGAGTTGATCCCAGTGAGTCAGTAACGCATCACTTCTCGTGCTTCCAGCTGAATCATTCGGCTGCTTACATTGGATGACTTACACTGGGGATGATAATGATAATAACGATGATGATGATGACGTCCACCTGGACTCAAGGAGGGACGGATTCGATTTGGGTTTCCAAATGTCACTGTGACATCCACAAAGCGTGGCCGTAACTCGAGGATTCATGTGCGAGTGATTACGCTTTGACATGAACGTCTTAATGGGGCAAAATGACGTGGATGTACGCCGAAAGTCCCAGTAGCCAATGAAACGCAGAGGAGAACATGCACGCCTCCTGTCCTGATTGAACGAGGTCGAGGTCCTCATCTCTGTCCTGCATTGTTGGAATTATTCAGATATTCGAGAGCAGATTTCACTGCCAGCGGCAGTCAAGGAATTTAAATGCGTTCTTAGAGATTTTTGCTTTACGTCTCGGTCTCCCTGGTTCTCTCAGTGGGAGCAGAGCTATCCACACTCGAGGTGAAGCGGCCCGACAGCTGCATCTCTCGGCCTGTCAGATACTCGATAAGGATAAGGCTCGCAGAATCAGTAACTTCTTTTAAATCACTTCTTAAAATCCATTTTTATAGAACAGCTTTTAAGTGATCTAGTCTTTTAATGCAGAACTTTGGTTCCCCTGATTTAGTTTGTCTGTTTTTAATTTATTTGTAATTTATTTGTTTTTTTTATTTATTTGTTTTAAATTAATTTTAAATAGGTGCTATATAAATAGATTTATTATTATTATTATTATTATTATTATTATTATTATTACTAGGCTGTACCGCTAATTTATAGGAAGGGGTTCGTTAAGGCGCCGGGGTTACCCGCGAGCAACACAACTTATGTTCTGTTCATTTAGTAAATAAGTAAAACCACACTGTAAGTAAAGTAAGTAGATAAAGTTTATTTATATTGCATTTATCGAAGATAAAGTGTCACAAAGTGCAGTATAGTAGTCAAATAAAACTATTTGGTAATAATAGGGGCCAAAACATTTCAGAAGCTTAAAGAGAAAAGTACAATACTCAGTAAAAGATGGTGCAATACAATAAATAAACAAACAGAGAAGATAAAAACAGGCCATAGAATATTCAAATCAACCCAGTGCCAGTGTGAACAGGCATGTTCTGAGATGGAGTTTAAGTGATGCTGTGGAATCAAAGTGTTTCACGGCTGTCCACTGTTCCCTCAATGCAGTGCAACCCAAAATCTCATTTCCAGTAACAACAATTCTCAAAATGCAGTTCGTACAACACCACCGGTTGCCAGTTATGCCAGTTATTCCAGATATTTGAGCCGAGTCGCATGCGGAGGGAGGGCGACAGACAGACAGCCAGACTGAAACTGAGCGGGCGGGCGACACGAGGGAGAGCGTGGGGTCGGGCCCGTGTACGCTTTCCATCCAGTCGGGGAAAAGTGAGAGAGACAGGAGGAGGGACACTGAGACAAAGAAACAAGAGACGCGTTCGCAATATGGAGCGGAAAAATGAATCTCGTGCTGAAGATATGTCGCCGCTCCTCTTCTGTTCTCTGTTGTTGTTGATATTTCGAGCAGTGTGAGACGTCCTCGTATTGTCATTGAGGTTCATTCATCTTCATTTGGCCGACTGAAAGACAAGAGACAGAAAGAGAAAGTGATAACAATGGAGAGAGAGAGAGAGAGAGAGACCAGAGAGAGAGAGACGCTGAGAGGGGAAGGAAGGAGGAAACAGAGCGGCCATCTGGTTCTAATCTTCTGTTAGCTTATAAAAACACACTAATGACTGGTAGACCGTGTGCGTGTGCGTGTGTGTGTGGGTGTGTGTGGGTGTGTGTGTGTGTGTGTCACCTCTCTGCCTCTCCAGAGGAATGAAATGCCGGTCGTCTTAAGCTTGTGTGGGGAAAAGTCACCGCTGCAGAGAAAAATAACAAATCTGATTAAACAAGAGGCAGAAAAGCGACGTGTCATTCTCTGCATACCCAGGAGTGCAGGCGTTAACCCTCACGTCTCTCTTCCCTCCCGCAGCTATTTGGCTCCGATAAAAAGACGAAAAGTCAAAACTTAGTCCATCCATAACTCTCAGAAGGTGACATCACAGCAGCGGCAGATGTTTCCTCTGTCCGGTGCTGCCACATTTGTAAAAACTGCTCACCGCTGTACAAACACAACTTCCAGCGTGTTAATGCTCGCTCCACATGGCGCGTGGGGTCAAATGTATACGGCAGGCCGAGCCGCTTTCACGCCATGTGTTACGCCGAGCGGCCGGCACGCCGTCCCGCTAGCCCTCAGACGACAAGCCCTCTGGAGCTGTGCAGGGATTCTGGGGTAGAAAGACTCCCTGCAACACTTTCCAAATGCAAACTATGAGGTGTAACATTTAAAATCAGTGGTGTGTGTGTGTGGCCAAGGATAGACGGGTCCCATAATAGGAGGCACATGTGAGTGTGAGTGTGAGTGTGAGAGGAGAGAGAGAGAGAGAGAGAGAGTGTGAGAGTGGGTGTAAGAGGAGAGAGAGAGTGTGAGTGTGAGAGGGAGAGTGAGAGTGTGAGAGGAGAGAGAGAGAGAGAGAGTGTGAGAGTGTGAGAGGGAGAGTGAGAGAGTGAGAGTAAGAGGAGAGAGAGTGTGAGTGTGAGAGTGAGAGTAAGAGGAGAGAGAGAGAGTGTGAGTGTGAGAGGGAGAGTGAGAGTGTGAGAGGAGAGAGAGAGAGAGAGTGTGAGAGAGAGAGAGAGAGAGAGAATTGTGATGAGTCAGCAATGCCGGTTTGAAGCCGTTGCCCAAATTCACCCGCAAATTGCTGCCGGCGGTTAACGGTGATGGAATCCGGGAAGGGGGATTATCCTCTGTTGCTCCCCCCCCCCCCCCCCCCCCCCCAGTGAAAGTTTCTCCTGATGTGAGGTCCTGGGAGAGAGGATGGCGTGTGTGGACAGATTGTAAAGCCCTCTGAGGCAAATTTGAGATTTTGGGCTCGGCAAAATAAACTGAATTGAATTTAAATGAACTGAATCTTTTTCCCCGTATCTCTCAGAGGGTCCCGAGTACGAGTACAGTGGTAGTGAGGAAGAGGATGACGAAGTGGCCGAGGAGGAAGGGGAGCCCAGGTAACAAGCCGTCTCACACAGCGATCCTCGTAACGGTCGGCGGCCCTTATGCCTCGTCGTGCCTCAACACGCCTCCCCCCCCCCCGTCTCTCGCAGCTCCATCGTGAACGTTCCCGGGGAGTGGACGCTGAGACGGGAGTTCCTTCGCCTACAGACGGAGGATTGCGACGGGGGGAGAGACGGCGGCCAGGGGGGAGGCGGTCAAACGAGACAGAAGGTAGGCGTCGAGGACGCACGCAAACGCATGCAGTCACATCGGAGCAGAGGCCCAATGCGTGAGGGGGAAAGTTGGATGTTAGTGCAGGGCTCTCAAGTGTCACGCATTGAGCGTGAGACTCACGCATTTCAGTCTTAAGTCACGCAGAAATGATACTCTGTTCATTTAGTAAATAAGTAAAACCACACTGTAAGTAAAGTAAGTAAGTAAAGTGTATTTATATTACATGTATCAAAGATAAAGTGCGGTATAGTATCATTTGAATGAAGTATCATGAATCATGAAAAGGTCAACATCTTATTCTTATTTTTTGCATGCCAATTTCTATCCAATTGACATGCAACTAATGCAACAATGTTCATAATGCAATGCCCAATCTTGTGATATGTGAAGGTCTGCGCTCTACCGAGTGCCTGTTCTAGTTTAATATATTTCTACTGGCTCCAGTTCCTCAATTGTAAGAAGTTTCCATTCATCTTTGGGTTTTGGTCTTCACATGTAAATTAAAGACATCCCGTACAATAGTATACGGGTTATGTATAATAGTATTAGTTGTGTTGATGATAGAGTAGCATTCGTTGCAGGTTCATGTTCCTTAACTCAAATGGGAAAAGTGACCGCCAGAGTGTTCGTTCTGAGCCCTCAGACATCAGACCTTCCGTCCTGTTAAAGTTTCATTGGCTCACATCACAGTTGGAACAGCAGGCCGGTTGACCCCGGGTCAGAGACAAGTTATGTTACCATGTTTCACCTTAAAAAAAAAAAAAAGAAAACTGCATTGTTTCTCTCTTTTTTTTATTATTTGCGGCCGTCCACCACTTCCTGCCTAGGCGCTGCAGCAGCACCGGCAGCAGCTGGCGGAGCAGGAGCGCTACAAGCAGCAGCTCCTGGCCGACCGGCAGAAGAGGATCCAACAGCAGCACGAGCAGCGGCAGAAGCTCGAGGATGTGAGAGCTTCTCCTTCTGAATGTGTTTTAACTCTGTCATTTGTGATACTGGGCTATTACATTGAATTATCCAGAATAGCTGAATATAGAATATAGTATCATATCACGCAAAACAAACACGTTTCACATCCTCTTTACATGGTAAATAACATGAAGACAGTTCCCACCCAGGTTAAGACAGAATAAATAAGATACTGCAGGTTTAACAAGTTACTCAGGAGTCCTTGCTTGATTCCTTTTTTTGAGTTTGTCTCACATCTTAATAAATTTTTTATTTTTTTTTTATTATAAGACAAAAGACAATACATAGACGTAACAACTAGAGGACGACGAAACAGTGGACACAACATCATAAAGTCACAGTATTGAGAAAAATAAAAATAAACAAATAAAAATGGTTCGCTCAGCGCTAGTGGATCAGGGAGCAGGAAACACAACATGCGAGAGGAAGAAATACTCCCACACAAGAAGCCCTGAAGTGTCTCGTTCCATCCCACTAAGCGCGCTCACAGATCACGTGACCCGCCAACAACTGTTGTGACTGTGTGTTGTTTTACTGCAGGTTGTTCTTGTTGAGGATGTCAGCTGGGTGTCTATAAATAGAAAGCTCATATATAATCAAAAGACAGAACAAGCAGCGTTCACACTTATAAATACTAATCATTCGCGTGACTCCCGGCACTATTTGACATTTATAGCAGCAGCGGCGGCAGCTGGCGGACTGCGCCTTTCAGTGGGCGGAGCTTCAAGAGATCTTGCTGGGGGAGGAGTCAGATCTGCACGACAACAGAATCTTATTGGATGAGCGAAACAGGAGGAGCGACAGGAGACAGGTAAAGACACGCTTCTGATCCGGTAGAGGCGTTGGTGTTGCCATGTTGTTGTTATGTTGGTGTTACCATGTTGGTGTTGCCATGTTGTTGTTACCTTGTTGTTACCATGTTGTTACCATGTTGGTGTTACCATGTTGGTGTTACCATGTTGGTGTTACCATGTTGTTGTTACCATGTTGTTACCATGTTGGTGTTACCATGTTGTTACCATGTTGTTACCATGTTGGTGTTACCATGTTGTTACCATGTTGTTACCATGTTGGTGTTACCATGTTGTTACCATGTTGTTACCATGTTGGTGTTACGCGGGACACATCCAGCGTTTCTCAATCAGCGTACTTGTGCGTCCTTTCCTCTACTTGTGTCCTCGTGGACTCGTGAAACGTCATCAGTCTCAGCCCGGGTACATGTTCACATTCAAAGTTCTCTCAAAGCACGGTCAAAATGCCCGGATGTGGCTTGATCCTCACACTTTCCGGAGGATGCATCAGAGGAGACTTGTGCGTACTCTGGCCAGCAGATATCCCAGAATGCATTTCACCAGCAACCGGAAACAATAAGGGAGGAGAATGTAAACTACTGACAGTTTACTTTTTATAAATACTACTGTTGTTGAGTCACGGAATGTTAATTTAGGATGTTCTGTTTAGTGGACTGTAAAAAATAATTGACAGTGAATAATTAGAGTAAACTCAGGAGCAAGAACAGCTGCTGGTCCAATCGCAGAAAGACTGTCCTCCCGTCCTCTGGGGTCTGGATTCTCAAGACCAGACTCCAGAAGAACACAAGTCTGTAGTCGTGTTCTTTGAATTGAGAAACGCCGATCCTGTTTTTAGGGATGTCCGACCGTCTCGTCCATTATCACAAACGCAGGAATTTCAGGATCGCCTTGAGTGAATTTCTTCAAATCGGGCGTACATGCGGAGTGAATGATGACCCCGATCAGATTCTGGTGGTGGTCAAGCGTCGTTGCTGACTTTGTGAGTCTGCTGCTTAGCGGTGGGCTTAGTCTGGACCCGACACCGATGAGAGCAGGAAGAGGGAACCAAAACACTCGGGCTCAGTTTAGCGTCTAGTCTGAGAAGTTCACTGGGATACACCTGTCGTCTTTTTGATTCCTCACAGTTCATCTTGTGCGTTCGCCCTCTGGTGTTTCACAGAATACTGCAGCACAGAGATTACATTCTCCTCGATGTCTGCGTGTCGCGTCTGCAGAGGCTCTAACTATGACCCCCCCCCCCCCCCCCCCCCCCCAAGAGGGAGAGCAAACCGAGCTTGAAGTTGTAAAAGCAAAACCGTCATTTCACCCCTCGTTCAAACAGAATGATTCATTAGTGCAGCTTCAAGGTTTTTACGTCACTTCTTCGTGCCACGTCTTCCTGGGTAGTTGACACACTTAACCTCCATTTCTTCAACACCTCATAAAATCCGCCATGAGAATTCAAAGAGAACGTCAAGGAGATGGGGCCTGGGAAAGAGAATGCCTTCGGGCCACACCTGTCCCTGCCAGTCACACCTTCTGATACAAATGTCTCAAATCCAGATGCTTTGGGATGTTTAGTTGACGTCTTTACGAAAAAACTCTAAAGTTTTTATCACTTTTTTTTAATTAACTGTGAAAGACCAAACCTCTTGAGATGGGATGTGACCTTTTTGGACCCATTTCCATCAACTTGAATCCCATCATAACTGGAAAAACGGCCTTCATCTCATTATTTAACGTGTACATTTCACATCAAACAGGCCTCTTTGTCCATGAATCTAAACTTGAGGAATTAAATGAGAGATGGGGTCCGGTTGTGGAAAAGAAGTGTCCGCTGCACTGCTCGTCTCGAAAGGTCGGAGATCGGACAAGAGATCTTTTGTTTTTCTGCAGTTTCGTGTTTCAAAGAGGATGGAGTCGCGAAAAAGATATATTCATCAGAGAAATCTTATGTCGATTAAAAAAATAATAATCACCTTTGCTGTGGAAAAGTGTGTTAGTGGCGGCGCATGTGTGTGTGTGTGTGTGGTTGATTAAGGGTTAAGTGTCTCTACCAATTCCAGTCATTTCACAGAAAGACAGAGAGCTCTCTCCACTATATCACAGCCCTTTTTTTTTTTGCTCATTAATTTTAACACAGAGGTAATGAATCCATCCCACACGCCAGTGAGCTTCAATAGGTGTGTATTAACACGGAGGAGCAGGTTAGGAACTGTGATTTCTTCATGTAGAAGATGCTGTCTTTCAACTCTATTAATACCTGTCCACTTACATTACATGTCTATCTGCTGTGTGTGTGTGTGTGTGTGTGTGTTCTGTACTGGATTCTGATTGCACAGATTGCCTCTCGTTAAGTTCAGGCGCGTCTAATGGATCCATCTGACGCTTCATTACGTTTTAATGCATCCGCATTTAATTACGTGACGGGCTCAGCGAAAGAGAGCGAGGCGACGGGATTGTATTTCGGCCGATTGGAGAGCTCGCCTGCCGTGGTGCGGCGGTTCCGGTCGCTTCACGCCGCCGATTGATTTTGGGGCTGACCAGCTGTAACCCCCGAAGAAAGTGGGTGGTTCAAAAAGAAGTCTGTGAGAAAATGACTCGACTTCTCTCTAGATTTATTAACCCTCAGTCAACATTGTAAACACGAGTTCATGGTCTCAATCTCTAGTTTCAAGTCTTCTTCAATACAGCGGAATGTTCTTTTAGTTCATCATGGTCCATTTGGCGTCACGCCGAAAAGCAGCGTATGCTTTAGGGCGGGGCTACAAGGAGATGACAGGTCTCTACCAGAGCCCTATGGGGTGTCTCTACGTCACTACTCAAGATGGCGACTCAAGGTTTCGAACCAACATCCACAAACCAATGTCTACTTCTTATACATATACAGTCTATGCCCAATGCATGCTGGGAGATCCTCCCGCCTTCTGTGACCCGGAACAAGTGTAGTGAGTAGAAGGTTGGTCATGTGGCTAAAAAAGGCACAAGAGTTGCCGTACGCCACGTAATAACGTTAACAGTGGCTCTACATTGTTACTGTGTTACTTGTAGGACGACAGGAAGTAGTTTTATGGATCCTGGGCTCAAGGACACACGCGTGTGCAACGGATCAGGTCCCAGCTGACATAGGGCGAAGGCGGGGTTCACCCTGGTGAGGTCGTCGGTCCATCTCAGGATAAGTGAGGACCTCGAACCATCATTCATCTGCGGATCTACTATGGTTGGGGGAAAATAATCATTTTTACAGTCATATTTTTGAAGACATGAAGATGGGTACTTTTGACTCAAAACTACCCAACTTCGACTGATCGTAGCTTGTTTCTTCTTCATGATGAAAATAAAAGTTATTTAACCCTCCTGTTACCTTTAGGGTCAATTTGACCCCATTCAATGTTTAATGTCGATGTTCTTTGGGGTCAATTTGACCCCAGGTTGTTTTTCACTTACAAACATATAAGAAATATCAATTTTTTTATTTATTTAAAGGGCTATTTAGGTAATCGACAAACAAACTTAAAGTACCTCACACTTAAACTTGGGAAACAATATTAACTCTAATAATTTTCTGGAGGTTTTAATTGCTGGGGTCAAATTGACCCCGAGGGTAAAATATGTTATTAAATGTGAAGCTAACAGGAGGGTGAAAGACCTCAGGTGTCAGTTTCAGCCAAGCTACTCGGCGATGAGGCAGAAGTCGGTTGGTCTTCCCACCGCTTTGACCCCGACTGAAAGATTTCAACAAATGGATGGATTTTTGTTAAAAACGCTCCCGCTGACTTTGGCCCCCCGAGTCTTCCTCTTGTGCCGTCTTCGTCGAGGTTGAGATTCTAACCCACTTCCTGTATTTACGGTCCTCTCTACGAGGAACACAGAGGATTTACTTTAGTGTTATGTCGATTATTACAATGGAAAACTTTTTTGAAGCTGTTAGATTTTTTTTTGCCAATATTTAGTTTAAGAGCAACGGTGGTTAAATGACTTGTAATTACCTTCGCATTGAAAATGCGGAAGGTAATGTTTTGACCGCCGCGTATTTGTATTAGTGCGTGTTATTCGCATAAGAAAGTATTAAACTGAATCGCATGACATTTGTTGGGATGATCGGTTATTATCCGCGGACCATTTGATTCGATTTTGGGATCAATCGGGTCAAAGGTCAAGGTCATGAAAAGGTCAACATCTTTTTATTATAGCGCGGCCAATTTATATCCAATTGGCATGCAACTAATGCCAACATTTTCACAATTCAATGCTCAATCTTGTGAAATGCGAAGGTATGCGCTCTACCGAGTGCCCGTTCTAGTTTTGTAATGTGATGACATTTCTGACCACTACAGCTGTATTATTGGTGTCTTGTCGACTCGTGAGCTGAATACTTGGATCATTCTTTGAGCTCAAAGAACTTCCCCCAGAGCAGCTGGCTGAGCTGTAATCTATTATTTCTCTGTGAAAATAAACATGACTGAGACTGGTGCTTTTGTGCGATTCCTCATGGAGAAGCTCACTTTTACACATATGCCCATTTAAATCTGAAACTTTTTTGATCCAGCAAAAAAGATTATATCTTCAGTTCTTTGTCGAGGAACGCAATAATGATGTCTCAGATGACACGTAGGTCTGTTGTCAACTACACAGAATTCGTCATTAAGTTCCACGCGGGACCCTTTCAGATCTCAGCCCGACACACACACACACACACACACACACACACACACACACACACACACACACACACACACACACACACACACACACAGGCTGAAGGCGGCGCTACAAACAGAGTACATCGTACATTGTTCACAGACGGAAGTTGAGACAGTTGGGACTAATTAGACACAGGGTTTTTTTTCCAGGAGAAAATACATAAAAGGGGTCATGATGAAACATTTAGAGTCAAGGGCGTCGGCTAAAAGCTCCGTGGCATCGTGCACACTCTGAATATTTTACTTCCCACCTCTCAGAATTTTGCTCAAGACTTCTTCAGTGCACCCTGATTTGTGTGTGTGTGTGTGTGTGTGTGTGTGTGTGTGTGTGTGTGTGTGTGTCTTCAGCAGGACCAGGCAGGCAGACCGCGGTGTGCCGATGTGTCGGTGAGGCCTCTGGACTCCGCCGCAGAGCAGGTAACAAACCTTTAACTCTACGCTTTACACTCATTCGTCAGAAAAAATCCTTCATTAATATATTTTCTTTATTTGATTGAGGGCCGGGGAAATTTTTCTTTTGAAAGCCTTTGAATGCACGTTGTTTCAGGCCGGAATACACACTGCGTGGGAGCCCGCAATGTGTGTGTGCGTGTGTGTGTGTGGGCTGCTAGCCTCTCAGGTGGACGGATGCTCTTTCGTTCTGGGGTTTGTCTCATTTACCGTTCCCCAGGTGGGCTCTAAGACTCGATCAATCGACTCATCGATTATTGTAAAAACAAAACAGAATTCATCTAACGCAGCGATGCCTCTCACTTTAATTATAGGAAATGGAAGAAAAACGAGAGAGTCGCTTTGTAATGCTTTGTTTCAGAGAGAGAGAGAGAGAGAGAGAGAGACGAGTACTTCATTCCTATTTGTCACTCACCCCCGAGTAAGATGGGCGAGGCAAAGAAGATCTGATTAGAAGACAACAAGAGAGCAAGATGACTTGTCTCTGGAGTGTTTTGGGGTTTAGAGAAGGGCGGCGCGTTGACGCTCCCCAGAGGAGTTCCTCATTACGTTGTCATTCACGGAGGCAGAGACGGGGTTGGAGTTCGTACCTGGTGACTTTATCCGTGTGGCGTCGGTCGGGCCGGCGAGGCTCGGGTCCTAGAGACGAGCGCTGGCTTCAGAGCCCGCCAGGACCCGAGCCTGCTGGTCCCAGCATGCCGTCTCCACCCCCCCCCCCCCCCCCCCCGCCTCCCTCCCTCCCTCCCATACCTCACAGCGTGGAACACCTTTCGTCTCTCTTGATTCCAGAGTGTGTCTTATCTAATCTCAGACGTACAAATTCACCCAGACATGTCTCCTCGTACCCCCACAGAGTCCCGTGTGGTTCCTGATGTTGTGATGGGTGGTGGGTCAAGAGATCACCCGTCTTATTTTCTCACAGTTTGTACTCGTGCCTCAGTGAATCGGTCTCGGCAGAGAGAAAAAAACATTTCCCCTCACTTCTCATCATTTGTCTTTAAGCCCTCTATTGGAGACGTGGAGGCTCTCCATTTTTGTATTTCTTGACTTTGAGCTATTTCATGTACTTTGTCATGTACATAGTGAACTAAGATGTCATACATGTCAGAAATGGAGAATGTAGGCCTATAAATAAATAAAATGAACATAGTAGAAAAATAGTTTAAATTTTTATTTAAATAGGTTTTTTTTCTATTACACATCATTTTAGGCTATTTGTAGTTCTATTTACAAATAAGCAGGCAGGATTTTTTTTATAGAACTACAAATGGCATATGTCACTCTATATATATACAGCTGCAGCTCCATTAGAGGCGTCCCATTAGAGGTTTTCCAGGCGCGTCCAACTGGGGGGAGACCCCGGGGAGGAAAGACCCAGGACACGCTGGAGGGATTACATCTCCCGGCTGGCCTGTGAACGCCTCGGGATCCCCCAGGATGAGCTGGAAAGTGTTGCGGGTGAGAGGGAAGTCTGGGTCGGCCTGCTGGGTCTGCTGCCTCCGGGACCCGACCCCGGATTAAGCGGATGAGAATGGATGGAGGGATGGATGGATGGATGGATGGATACACACAGCTGCAGTCAGGCAGTTCTCAGGGGCCAAGAGAGCTGCTGTTGGTTGCTTAGTGTCAGCAGTATGACAGTCGGACAGTCTGTCAGTATCACAGTAGGACAGTCTGTCAGTCTGTCAGTCTGTCAGTATCACAGTAGGACAGTCTGTCAGTCTTCTCATTCTCAAGGAACAGCATCAAACAATAAGGATCTGAGTGATTCTCTAAGAACCTGGAGCGTGTGTACCTCTCTGTGAACCTCCTGGATGAGTGAAAGTACACATACAGGGTTCGTACGGTCATGGAAAACCTGGAAAAGTCATGTAATTTTTAAATAGTCTTTTCCAGGCCTGGAAAAGTAATGGAAAAAAAAACTTAAATCATAAGTGTTGGAAAAGTCGTGGAAATGTGTTATAATCACATGTTCATTCACGCCGAGTTTAAATTAATTCATATGTTTTTGAAAGGAAGACAATCAAAATCTAAGCCGGCGTACCCTCTCATACTATCGGTGCAATTATTATTTTAGTACCTCTCTGTGAACCTCCTGGATGAGTGAAAGTACACATAGTACCTCTCTGAACCTCCTGGATGAGTGAAAGTACACATACAGTCCTTTTCAAGGTTTTACCTGCGTTGATCTTCTGTGCAACACCCCGAGTGGAGAATTCTATATTAAGTTGAATATTCATATATCTAGGACGACTATAACGTTATACCCTCTGGAATGTCTCGGTACATCTACGTCTCTGTTAAGGGGCAATAACTAATGAATGCAGTGTCGTCACTTTGTCCGTCCCCCCTCCTGAAGTCAGATCCCGGCTGACCACACACGCTCTTTGTTTCTGCCTCATCCCGAGAAAAGCGGCGCTTGCATATCTGCGGCTCTCCAGCGCCGGACCGCTCGCTTGCTTCCTGTTCGTCCCCGTCCTCCAGCAAGAGGAGCGGCTCGCATCCCGCTTCTGTGAACGTGTGTCGCTACAGGCTCCGTGACGCGGTGTGTTTCACCGCCATAGGGTTGTCTGCTGGTTTGCATCGAAGACATACAGATAGTTTCATCCACAGTCGTGAGGGGAGCAAGTCATACATGAACTGTCAAAGTTCGGATCACTCCTCCGGGCTGCACGCTTCCCTCGTAGCCGCTGCTCTTAAATTACAATATATTGACTTTTTTTAAACTGCAGAAGCCAAATAATAATATAATTTTTTATCATCATTATTATTATTATTATTTTTTTTATTATTATTATTATTATTATTATTGTTGTTGTTGTTATTATATATAATATTCCCTGGGATTTCCCTTCTGATGAACACCATTCTAGGCCATTCTCCTCAATATGTACAATTGTATTTAAATCCCAGATTGTATTAAAGGGTTTAAACCAATAAAATATGCAAATGAGGCTAGTAGTTGGATAACTTTATTTATATAGCACCTTAAAAAGAGGTTTAGGAACTTAAACTGTCTTAATAGAAGAAACTATAAAAACCATTCGTAGGGAGAAGACACACAATGAAATGAATTAAAGAAAAAAAGACAACATCACATATCTGTAAAAAGTTAAACCAATTAATCATAATCTGCATTTTAAAATGATCCCAAGTAAAAAAAATTATAAATAGCACTCAATAGGTATTTGCTCTCTTGTCCCCTCCGGATGGTGATGTACGACTTGACCGATGAAATGTGCATGGACGTTACTCCACACGAGCGCTCCCCGGCTTCGTCACCGTGTGTGTGTGTGTGTGTGTGTGTGTGTGTGTGTGTGTGTGTGTGTGTGTGTGTGTGTGTGTGCTTTTCATGTCCGCGACGCAGAGAGCCCCGGCTCCCGACCAGCCGCTGCCGCGCGCCGCCCCGCCCCGCCAGCCTCCGCCCGCCTCCTCCCAGCCGCGAGCCGATCCGCGGCCCCTGGCGCAGCATCAGCAGCCGGCGGCGGCGGGCCGGAGGTCCCAGCGCACGCTGCCCAAGGACCAGACCCAGCTGCTGTCGCTGCAGCACGACCACAGGCACCGGGAGAGAGAGAGGCAGAGGCAGAGGGAGAAGCCCGTGGCGGGCGTCCAGAAGTTCACTGCTAACAGCGGGAGCACCGCCGCCGCCGCCGCCGCCGCCGCTGCCGTAGCCGCCGCTGCCGCCGCCGCTGCCGCCTCTTCCTCGCCCAGTTGCCCCGCAAACAGCCAGCGCTCAGCGGTAAAACCCTGCTTACCTCAGCTGTCTAGCCTTCATCACCTCTATACAGGGTTCGTACGGTCATGGAAAACCTGGAAAAGTCATGTAATTTCCAAGCCTGGAAAAGTCATGGAAAAAACTTGAATCATAAACGTTTTGGAAAAGTCATGGAAATTTGTTTAAATCACATGTTCATTCACGCCGAGTTTGAAATAATGAATGTTTTTTAATGAAAGACGCTCAAAATGTAAGCCGGCGTACGCTCTCAATACACAAAATGTTCTAAATTTGTCATGTTTTACCGAGATTTCAATTTGGTCATTGCAATTTGGTTTAAAGCCATGGAAAAGTCCTGGAAAAGTCCTGGAATAGTCATAGAATAGTCATGGAAAAGTCATGGAAATCCATTGGTAAAAATGTGTAAGAACCCTGTCTATACGCCTCATATCCTTCAGTCTGACTCTTTTTATTTCGTTTTTAATTTTTTATTTCAGTTGTGATTTTCCATGAAGCTTCGACAAAAACATTGTTGTTGTTTTTCCGCTTCATGTGTTTTTTTGGAGTTTTTTTTTTTTTTTCCATGCCGAGTGGCATACGCAGGCTATTTGTGCATAAATGTGGTTCTGACCTGCGGCTCGGCATCATGCTCTCTATTCTTAGCACGGCGGCTGAACCGCAAAGGGAACTTGAACAGGAAATAGAACAAATGTTCCTGTTCTAGAAGAAGAGGTTTTTCTTCCAGACGGTTAGACGGCCGACTGAGGTTTACAATCAAAGAAAACAACAGCTTTTATGTCTCCATCCATTCATAACATGATCCAGAATCCAGTGAAGGTGGATTATTCTCACTGTATATAATGCAATCTTGTAACTCAGATGATCAGCATTGAGAGAAAAAAAAGAAAATAGACATTTAACTATCTTAATAAGCACCAGATCTGCTGCACATCTGGAATTGTGCCAGTCAGACTGAGGAGGTTTCTGAGTTTTTTTTTGGTGGGATTCTAAAGTGCCTACTTCAGGGACTCCACAGTGAAATGTGTTCTGCAATCATGTGGCCACTATGAACAGGGTTTGTACAGTCATGGAAAACCTGGAAAAGTCATGGAATTTTAAAATGGTCATTTCCAGGCCTGGAAAAGTCATGGAAAAAACTTAAATCATAAAAGCTTTGGAAAAGTCATGGAAATTTGTTATAATGACATATTCATTTACGGCGAGTTTGAAATATATATATATTTGTTTTTAAAGAAAGACGCTCAAAATATAAACCGGCGTACGCTCTCAATACGCAACATGTTCTAAATGTTTCATGTTTATACCGAGATTTTAGTTTGGTCATGGAAATTTGGTTTAAAGTCATGGAAAAGTCATGAAAAAGTCATGGAAAAGTCCTGGAAATCCATTGGTCAAAATGTGTAAGAACCCTGTATAAAGCAGCGAGTCGGCCAATAGCAGCCCTCCAGACGGGATGCGTCATGGTTTCACGTTCCCCTTGTCGGGGTCATTCCTCGTATCCCACATCACATCCGCCCATACACCTAAAATGCAGTTGAGCTTGGACTGTATGTGAGGAATGGTATGATGACATGATTAAATAGTCCACCAACACACACACACACACACACACACACAGGTCCTACATGTATTTTATGTTTTTAGATTGACCTCCAAGAATCCAACCTCGCCAGGCTGCTGCTGGCTGCCGCTCTGCCCAGCCAGATGCACCCGAGGCTGGGCTCTGGGAGCAGCTCCAGTCCCTGTACCCCAGCCATGCAGAGGGCTCACCTCAGCCAGGTACACACTGCTCTCCTCTTCTTCTCTCCCCACTGCGTTAGCACGATGATCAACTTTGGGTTGGGGACGTGTCTCAAAGTGATGAAGTTAAAGGGATCTACACTACCGTTCAAAAGTTTGGGGTCATCCGGACAATTTCGTGTCTTCCATGAAAACTCACACTTTTATTTATTAAATGAATACAATATTAATACAAAATATAGTCAAGACATTGACGAGGTTAGAAATAATGATTTTTATTTGAAATATTAATGCTGTTCTTCAAACTTGTCGCTCAAAGGAAGGCCAGTTTTAGAGCTTCTCTCACCAGCACAACTGTTTTCAGCTGTGTTCAGATAAAAAGGGTTTCAATGACAAGGAAGTTTGTGGAAAATGCAAAATATAAAGTTATACAAAAATGAAAAAAGGGTTTCAAGGGGGTTTTAACCCTCTGCTAGTCTTCTAAGGCAATAACACAATGTACCACTAGAACACTAGAGATGGGCCTCTATACACCTCTCTAGAGATTTCATAAAAAAACTAGTCATTTACCACATTAACTATGTATAGTGTATTTCCGATTAATTTAATGTCATTTTCATTGGAAATTTTTTTTTTTTTCCTTTTTTCTAAGTGACCCCAAACTTTTTAACGTTAGTGTATAAATCACATTTGTGTTTAAAGTTAAGAATAAAGGACCGCGGCTCTGCCACTTCTTCTCTTCCCCCAGAATGCCAATCTGCGCTCGAGTCGAGACATCCCTCACAGCAGCTCCATGTCGGACATGGCCCTCTCTCCGCTGTCCCCGTTTTGCCCCGCATCCCCAACTGACGACGTCTTCTGGGACCCCAGGACGCCGCCAAAGGTGAGCCACCGGGGGGCGTCCCGTGGGTTTTTACACCGCAGACGCTTTTCACCATTTAAAGCCCCACTATGTAGTTTTTCCCTTGTAGCGCCCTCTTCAGGTATTTAACGTCTTAAGATGTTGTCGCCGCCCGGTCGCAGCCGGTAGTACCCGGATGTACTTGGACCTGCTTTCTGGCAGTGATTACGCAACGTCACATAGTCCAGTCCACCTCACAGGGGACTTTTTATTTGCTCCGCTACGCGACGCGTAGAGACAGAGAGACATGCTGCTGTGGAGACGATCAATAACAGACGTTTAGTTTAATAAAAGAACAAAGACGACTTTAAGAAAGGGAGCTGACATTACTGCTGCTGTCATCTGGAGGAGAGAGAAAGTTACAGGGGGGCGGGCGGAGATTATTTTTTTTTAATTCAAACTCAAAAGAGCCATATGCGTCACCGGAAGAGCCATATATGGCTCGAGAGCCAGAGGTTCACGACACCTGATCTATCGTAACTGGGTATTTACGACACTGAAGTAAACGTTAAATACCTGAAGGGGGCGCTACAAGGGAAACACTACATAGTGGGGCTTTAAGACGACATGCGGGAAGCAGGCGAACCGAGGAGTGACCAAAAGAGGAAGTCTGTGGGTGTGGCCTTGTGTCACATGAGGTTGGCATTGTGACGCATGCAGAGAGGTTGCACCGTACCCCGAGGATGGCGGCGAATCACTTTTAACTTAAAACGTAACCGCGATAAAAAAACACGCCTCACTTACTCAAAAGCACAGCATTCGCTTTCTGTCTGATACGCAGAATGTGTTGATGGTACGACAGAGAGAGGAGGGAGAGGCCCAGTTAATGGCCACATGGCGTCGGTGGAGCAGGTACCAACGTAGTATCAAACTAACGGCTCTTATTTTGAATGATGTCGCAATCGTAAACGGGAAACAACAGACGCCGACCGTGTGTGTGTGTGTGTGTGTGTGTGTGTGTGTGTGTGTGTGTGTGTGTGTGTGTGTGTGTGTGTGTGTGTGAAAACCAGGATGTGGGCGACTTGTCAGAAGGATGACAGGTTAAGTCCTACAGTTCACTTCCCGCTCAGCCGGGTGTGTCTAGGCCGTGTGACCCTAGGATACGAGAGGTCAAAGGGTCACCAGCTGGTTGGCTCGACCTGAGGGTTTTGAGAAGAATGACGTGCTGAACGATCGTATTCAAATAGGGCGGTACTTCACACGGTTTGATCCGGTAACCGATTTCACAACGCCAAGGGAGAGAAGAGAAAAAAATGGGTTAGGAAATATCGATGAGTCGGATAAAGTTTCTCCACCCGCGTGTGAGATTTGGACATTCAGAGTTTAAAGGAGCGACATAGAAATATGACGAAACGACAAAACCAAATGGTCTCTTTAGATTCTCCGTGGTTTATCGCAGATCCTTTATCCTCTGCCCGACACCCTTTCAGGCGCTTTGCGGGTTGCCGTACATAAAGGTTTCACATAAAGCCTTCCCATAATAGGCTGAGACGCCGCTTGGTGAGACGCGAGATCCTCGTAAAGACGAGAGCCCTCCCAAACTCGCGCTGAGTGAAACAAGCAACCGGGGACCACCGGGACACTGACTGACTGACTGACTGACTGACTGACTGACTGACTGACTAACTGACTGTTTGTCTGTCTAATCCCCTCCCATCGATTCCCCCTCTGCTGCCCTCGGCTCAGGTCCCAGAGCGCACCACCTCCAAGTTCTACTGCCGAGAGCTGGTGATGGGACACAAGAGGGCCGCCTCCAGGTAGACACGCCGCTACACACACACACACACACACATAGAGAGTCCATATTTCACGTTGAGGGGATCACACTGAGCCACCAGACTCTGTAAAGAGCGTCGTTTTTGTTTTTTACCTTCCTCAGCGTCGCCGTGCTCGTGAATGAATGAGCATCCCTGTTTTTAAACGCGGTGGTCCGCTCTTTTCTTTAAATCTTTTTTTATTGATTTTGCAAACACAAACGGGAATAAAGAGTAATACAATATAGTCACGTTCCGTACACCCCGACTTCTTGGGGGTGCCAAGAAGTCGGGGTGTACGTAACGTGACCTTCGGCTGCTTGGAGGTCGTGTCACTGTGACACGCCGTCACTGTATACAGAGATTGTAAATACAATGAACAAACATCCATGGTGACAGTCACTTAAAGCACATTTAAATACAGTAGGAATTAAGACGTGCAAACATTACATTACATCAAATCACATGTCATTTAGCAGACGCTTTTATCCAAAGCGACTTACAATAAGTGCATTTCAACCTAGAGTATAAACTAAGAACAACAAGAATACAGAAAGTAACATTTCCTCAACATAGTCAAAAAGTACCATAATAAGAGCTTTTTAAGTGCCAATTAAGTGCAAATCTGTGTTTTAATCCAGATATAGTCAGAAACATGCGTACATAACTACACACGCTCCTTTAAACAGACGACAAACAGACGGTTAGGACCTCGGGAGACGGATATTTCAGTCTGGAGTTGCTGGAGAAAAACCGAGCTAAAGAGAGAGAGAACATTGGATAACAGCTGGGTACATCTGCAACTGTTGGCTACCTTATTTTAGAGGTGAAACAATGAATCAAATCAATACCTTTTCAACACCTAGTATTCATTTCTTATTCTTTGCACGTGGCATCCAGGCTGTTTTTAACAAACTGTAAATGGACAGAATCGACTCAATTGATTTTCTTTTGCAACGTTGTCGTACCTCAAGATGACGTTATATAAAAAGTTTTTTAAAAGCCCCTCTGTACCGTTTCCTCTGAGTCTCAGCCGGCTGATCTGTTCGTAGAAACAGAACGCACTCCCACTGTGCACATTCATAGATTTACCTGCAAAGTAGAGATCTACCACAGAGGTGTAGTATAACTAGAGAGTTTTAAAAGCTTTCTTTATTTGTATTATATTAGGTATAGGATGCCGTGAGCCGCGCTGTTCTCCGGCCCACAGTTATCCTTTCAGCGCTCACTACCGGAGAACGCTCGCGGTCACGGGAGGATCCGATTAGCTCGGCTCGGATGGTCATTTTTTTTGATTAGACGAAGCTAATGGCGAGGAAATTGGGTCACTGCGGTTGGCGGCGTGAAGGATATAGACTAAAGATGAGAACGTATAGGCGTGGAAAAATGTTCACTCTCTACCCCGGGCCCCTCTGTGTGTGTGTGTGTGTGCGTGTGTGTGTCTCTTTCTCCATCTAGTGGCGGGCCGGTGTCCGTAGCCGATAAGAGCGGGCGGCCCGCGTCTCACGGAGTGACCTCCGGCAGCAGCGGCAGCCACCAAGGTCAGTGCCCGCCTGGAGCCGCACCTGGCTGAGATCAGGAGCCGCAGGAACGCGGTCGAGGTCGCTCCACCACGGGAAATGTTCAGTGCCGTCTGAAATGACAACGTTTGTTTTTCCTCCGCGACAAGACCCTCAGACTCCACGGTTCTGACCTCAGAGTGTAACTCTCAATATGCACTCAAGCGAGTGAGAAGGAAAGAACAGGTGCCGATTCATAGAATAGAATAGAATAGAAATATACTTTATTAATCCCCAAGGGGATATTTGTTGACACAGTAGCACTGATAAACTAAACACAATAAAATATAAATATAAGAAAGAAATTAAGTGGCTGTGCATAAAGTATAGTATGCAAAGTGAAATATAAAAATACAAAATAAAATAAAATATATATGTATATATACACAACATATATGTAAATACAGCAATGTAAAATAAAATATATATGTATAGATAGTGTGCAAAATGCAAAGTGTGTGTATGTGTGCAGTGAAGATCAACATGTTCACGTTCTACGCCTGGTCTAAATAGGCTTTTTTACTCCTCAGTTTAGGACGTAAGAACAGGTGAAAGAAAAGGTTCTGTCTGGCTCTTCTTTTTAAAGACATATCTGTGAAACCGGTGGGGAGGGGGTGAGGGGGAGGGGGGGTAGCCAGTTGAATAATAATCTGTAAAACAGGTGGGAGGGTCGCCAGGTGGAAATTGTGATGTGTGTTTGTTGTTGTAATTCCTATTTCAGCCACAAGAGGTTGAAATACGCGACTCTGCGTTCTAAATGGATTCATTTTGTTCCTTTCGTTTCTTCCTGGAGAGTTTTTGAACTCGTTCTCAAGTCCTAAAACAATTTACATCGGACTTGCTTTTCTATGATTGTTCAAGTAATGATGCAACGGCTGTCGTTTAGCTGGAAATTGGTTTCGTCGGCCACGGTTTCAGGCTTCGGGGTTAACTCATGGCGTGTGTGTGTGTGTGTGTGTATGTGTGTGTGAGTGTGTGTGTGTGAGACCACACGAGCCGTGAAATCAAAGGGCGCTCCCCGCGTCTGAAGAGGGAGACACAACTCGTCACCGCTGTGCTCTCTGCGCTCCGTAGCCGTGAGAGATGAGAAGGCGGGCGAGGAGGATACATCAAGTGCTTCTCCAGTTCCCCCCTCGCTGTGGAGCTGGGAGGACGCGGCTTTTGATGCCTCCCGCTCAGTTGGCCTGAGGGTCTCGACCTTTCTCTTCTCATCAGAGAGACTCTTGAAGCTTTTCATCCGCTCAGGATTGGACTAAGAAAAGGATGCTTTTCCTCTTTGAACCACACTGGAGAGGGTATTTGTACCACTGATGTATATTTAAATACAAATTGATGATGGTACCTTTTTGTGTATCGCCATACTAACAGCCGGTAGCGTCTACCCATCACGAGTCGTACTGGTGGTGCTCGTGTTTCTCAACATAAACCTCTTTGATTCATCTCTCTCATGTAACGGGGAATGTCTTGTTGCTCCATATATTATATGGATTGTACAGAAACTCTTGTGAGAAGAGTGGCCATTGTTTGTTTGTTTTTCTCTAAAATTGTGATGGAGGAAAGTTTTAGAAGCCAGTGCAGCGGCAGCCACAGAGTCTGTCATCCTGCTACCCTTTGTCTTTGTTTTGTGAGTGTAACTCCAAAAAAGGGCTTATTTTAGTTTCCCCCATCCGCATCTACAAACCCGACGCTCTCTTCCTTCTCATCACCAAAGCTACGCAGCCTCGTGACGCACCGTCGTCCCATGTCGTGGTCATCTTCAGGCCACGGCCGCGTTTGTCCAGAGTAATTATATCGCTCACGACTAACGACGGTCTTGTTGGGGTTCAGCTGTTTGTTCGACGGCTACTAAATATAATAATAATAACCAGAATGGGCACTCGGTAGAGCGCATACCTTCGCATATCACAAGCTGCATGCAAATTGGATACAAATTGACCGTGCTATGGTAAAAAGAAGATGTTGACCTTTTCATGACCTTGACCTTTGACCCAATCGATCCCAAAATCTAATCAAATGGTCCCTGGATAATAACCAAGCATGTGATTCGGTTTAATACTTTTTTACTTATGAGTATAACACGCACTCATACAAATACACGGCGATCAAAACATTACCTTCCGCATTTTCAATGCAAAGGTAATAATAATAATAATAATAATAATACATACAATTTTCATAGTACTCAGAGGCTTTACAACACATAATAAAAAAAATCCTAAAAGCTATGCATTAAAAATTACAATAAAAACGATAAAAGCAAATAAGAACTTACAAAATAAATATATAATGTAACTACGGCCTGCTGGTGTGTGTCGTAGGCTACTTGAAGCTGGAGAGTCCTCTTCTACAGCACCGTCTGCAGCAGCACAGGAGGACGCAGGAGAACGTGACCAGTGGACACACACAAGTAAGAACCCAACTCGCTCTACGCCACACACACACACACACACACACACACACACACACACACGCAGACAGCAAGGTAACCAGAACTTCAGCTTCGCCACGACGACTCCCTGTTCACACGAAACGTGAAATGAGCTCAGATGGAGTCCCTCTTCTCGGTGGAGCAGGAGTCGTCGTGTGATTATCTTCAACCGTACCACGTGGACGTCAGTTTTTTGTTGTTTTGTTGTGGCCTTCTGACTCACCGCGCTCCCCTCCCCCGCAGGGCGTGAGGTCGGCTCTGGGTCGGCTTCACAAGGCCACGGAGTACTCCTCGTCCAGCGAGGAGCTCGGCAGCAGCGACGAAGAGGAGAGGAGCCGGTGAGCTGATGATGGCAACGTGCTTCAGATTGCGAAACTAAATGTTCCAGATTTTTTTAACACACCATGCATTTTCCACCCCCAAATAACTGGAAATCAAGTTGGCAGGGGCTCCACTGTTGCGGCGATTAGTTGTGTCATCCTTAGTTTCATAATTGTGAAACATGGCCTGTTGCGAGACGCAACGTGCCGATCGTGAAACCGATGTGATAAATCTGTGAAAACGATGTTGCGGAAGGCTGAGAACCACGCCTCCCGGGGCCGAGCCACACCCAGAACACACGCTTGAGAAACCGCACACGTTCAAATGTAAAGTCTCTTCTGTTAAATCAGGAGACGTTGGACCGCCTCACCTCCACAATCAAGCTGGACGGGACAGATCTGTCCTCCGGTTACCGTCTGGGTTCCCCACTAATTACTGTTGATAACTGGGGTCCCACTCCTAGACTTTTACACTGATATGTCAAATGATGCTAAAAACGTCACGTCTGACTGCTGCTACAATACAGACGCACATTCTTTTTTTAATTATTATTATTTATTTATTTTTCTTATATGTCGTCTAAATGTTGTTTGTTGTTGTTGTTGTTGTTGTTGACTGTTTTCAGTTTATTACCATATCACTTTATCACTTTTTATTATTATCATTATTACTCACTAAAAGACAAACATACTTTTAAATATTCTGTCTGTTCAACAAATGGAAATTTGACAATAGCGTTGACTTTGAATTGTGATACAATGCGTTCCCGTCTACGAGGGTTACCTGTGAGGGTAATAGGAATACATTATTTTGTAATTGTTTTTTATATGAATTATTTCTTCTCTGGTGTCACTACCTGATCGCAGGGAGTTTAACCCTCCTGGTTTCCCGTTGCCATCGATCTTGAGGACGTATCGATGTTGTCTGACTAATTAATGGATACCTGCAGTCAGCGCCGCTCTATAACCTCCGCCTGTCTGCGTGTTTCAAGGTCTGGCCTGTCCAATGGAAAGGGAAGATACCGAGGAATACCCGATGGCATCGTACTGCAACCTCACCACAATCTCAACCAGGTGCCCAGCACACACACACATGAAACACACACACACACACACACACACACACTGCATTTTGTATTTGCTTTAACACCAGAGGGTGCAACATCCGTACTGTTCGAGTATCTCTTCATACTCTGTCTCCTAACTTTGTCCCGCAGATCTCTCGGATGGGTTCAGATGACAACTCCCTGCTGCCGGACCTCCTGCAGAAAACCTCCTCCTCCAGCAGCCCTACCCACAATCCACTGGGCCAGCAGCGGCAAACACACAAGCTCAGCTACTCGCAGTTGCCCACGGCGCCCCGATCCCCGACACACCAGGAGCTGCATGTGAGTTCAGTAGGAGGAGTGTGTGTGTGTGTGTGTGTGTGTGTGTGTGTGTGTGTGTGTGTGTGTGTCGTCAGGGAGACACAGTTGTGTATTAAATCAGTACAAGTCTCACCAAGGGGAAATAAAGGCAGGCTGTATAAATCTCAGCTATGACTTGTTGTCATAGCTACGTTTGTCCAGCAGAGGGAGGTAGCGACCTATGTTAGGTGCGCAGGTACCACTTTCAGAATGTTATGATGGTGTTTAGAGAGGGGAAGAAAATAAAGAGAAAAAAGAGTTGTATAAAGCTGTGAAAAAGGGATTTTGAGATATTGGGTTTTGAAGACAGAACTGATCTATAAAAAAGGAATGTGTCGAATAAAGAGTTCTTCTTCTTCTTCTTCTTCTTAGTCTTCTTCTTCTTCTTCTTCTTCTTCTTCTTTTCTTGATGCACATCATCAGGCCGTCAGCAGTCCCACCGATAAAGACACCTCGTCCTCTCCGTCCTTCCTGTCGTTCGTGGATCCCAGACTGATCCCCATGTCGTCGCCACCTCAGAGCCCTGGCAAGCATTTACACACACACACACACACACACACACACACACACACACAGTTCACATGGACTTACACATTTGAACTCATTCTCCTTTGAGTAAAACAAGGCACTCTTGCAGGGTTCTTACGGTCATCGAAAACCTGGAAAAGTCATGGAATTTTAAAATGGTCATTTCCAGGCCTGGAAAAGTCATGGAAAAAAACTTGAATCATAAAAGTTTTGAAATAATTAATATATTTTTTAAAGAAAGACGCTCGAAATATAAGCCGGCACACGCTCTCAATACGCAGCATTTTCTAAAATGTTCATGTTTATACCGAGATTTTCAGTTTGGTCATGGAAATTTGGTGAAAAGTCATGGAAAAGTCCTGGAAATCCACTGGTCAAAATGTGTAAGAACCCTGTCTTGTATACCATGAGTGCATGATGTTCCTCAGCATCAGGTAGTCACGCGCTGTGCTCTGTTGACGCCGGTGTCTCCGTCTCCACACAGTGGGCGGTAAAGGTGAGCCGGTCAAGCGGGAGAACCACAGGAAGGGCTCCGTGGTCAACGTGAACCCGACCAACATCCGACCGCAGAGCGACACTCCGGAGATCCGCAAGTACAAGAAGAAGTTCAACACCGAGGTTCTCTGCGCTGGACTTTGGGGTTTGTAGTTCTAGTTTGTTTGTTTTTTGTTTACTGTGTTTTCATTTGTTCTTTCAAGCCCACAAACTGTATTGTGCTCTGCAGGGTTCATACGGTCATGGAAAACCTGGAAAAATTCTAAAGTTCAAAAATGGTTATATTCCAGGCCTGGAAAAAGTTATTGATTCCTTATATCAACATTTTGGGGTGAAAAGTCATAAAAATGTGTTGTGTTCACATGATCATTTACGCTAAGTTTGAAATAATCAATATGTTTTTAAAAGAAAGACACTCAAAATATAAGCAAGCACACACTAACGCTCACGCGCAAGTTTTATGTTTATTTTGCGCTGCCAGTGAACGCACCTTAACTGAAAAGTTTGGTAGCCAGAGCAACAGTAGCTCAGAGAGAAAGGTAATAATCCACCATGCCAGGGAAGTGTAGATTAAAACATGCTTGGCTACATATCGAAAACCACATGGTCATGGAAATTTGGTTTGAAGTCATGGAAAAGTCCTGGAAATCCATCGGTCAAAACGTGTATGAACCCTGACTCTGGACAATGTCCTAGTCCTGATAGTGTGCAGCCTCCAGAGACAGGGACAGGAGGAGGATGCTACCTGGGTTTCAGGCTGTGTGTCCTCTGTGCTCTGCAGGTGTGAACCTGCTGGTGGGGACGGAGAACGGCCTGTGGCTGCTGGACCGGAGCGGTCAGGGGAAGGTCTACTCCCTCATCAGCAGACGCAGGTTCCAGCAGATGGACGTGCTGGAGGGACTCAACGTGCTGATCACTATCTCAGGTACCCGCGAGGAACGCACCTTATTGAGTTCTTACTTACTCCGCACTTCGTCCACAAGCCGCAGCCGTAGAAACACGTTGTTGGTGTCTGTTGTGTCCGCAGGTAAAAAGAACAAGCTCCGCCTCTACTACCTGTCCTGGTTACGGAATAAAATCCTCCACAACGACCCGGAGGTGGAGAAGAGACAGGGCTGGACCTCGGTAGGGGACCTGGAGGGCTGCGCACACTACAAAGTGGGTAAGTACACACTAACAAGGCCACGAGAAATGAACCACAAGCACTGCTTCATTACACGTCTGAGAGAGTCACGAGGTAACGACTTCTTCTTCTTCTTCTTCTTCTTCTTCTTCTTCTTCTTCTTCTTCTTCTTCTTCTTCTTCTTCTTCTTCTTCTTCTTCTTCTTCTTCTTCTCTTCCTCCTCCTCCTCTTCTTGTTGTTGTTCTTCTTCTTCTACCTCTTCTTCTACCTCTTCTTCTTCTCCTCATCCTCTTCTTCTTCTTCTACTTGTCATCTTCCTCCTCTTCTTCTTCTCCTCATCCTCCTCTTCCTCCTCCTCTTCTTCTTGTTGTTCTTCTTCTTCTACCTCTTCTTCTACCTCTTCTCCTCATCTTCTCCTCATCTTCTTCTTCTTCTTCTTCTCATCCTCCCCTTCCCCCTCCTCTTCTTGTTGTTGTTCTTCTTCATCTACCTCTTTTCTACCTCTTCTTCTTCTCCTCATCCTCTTCTTCTTCTACTTGTCATCTTCCTCCTCTTCTTCTTCTCCTCATCCTCCTCTTCCTCCTCCTCTTCTTCTTGTTGTTCTTCTTCTTCTACCTCTTCTTCTACCTCTTCTCCTCATCTTCTCCTCATCTTCTTCTTCTTCTTCTTCTTCTCATCCTCCTCTTCTTCTTCTCCTCCTCCTCTTCCTCCTCCTCTTCTTCTTCTCCTCATCCTCTTCCTCCTCCTCCTCCTCCTCCTCCTCCTCCTCCGTCTGGTTTCCGCAGTGCGTTACGACAAGATAAAGTTCCTGGTGATTGCGTTGAAGAGTGCGGTGGAGGTTTACGCCTGGGCCCCCAAACCCTACCACAAGTTCATGGCGTTTAAGGTCAGTCGCGTTGAAATATAAATGGCACAGACTGCGCTGACATACGCACTAATACTCCACTAGTGTTTTCCGAAAAATACGACAGCGTTCAGAGTTTTGCTAACGTGTCATGTAAGCGGCTTATTTGTGTGCGTATAATCCATGCAAACTGGAAATGGTTGAACCATCAGCAGCAAGTTAGCAATACTCCATCGTCTCCGTCTGTCCTGGCCACATCTTTGCACATATAGGACAAAACATTGATCGACAAAAGAAAAAGAAGGAAATGTAACGGGGTCATTATCTTACCGATGAGAGTCACACACACACACACACACACACACACACACTCTC
>CM070095.1:19259584-19384584 GCA_036178185.1 Liparis tanakae | reverse complement strand
TATTTCCAATAATAAACTAGCTGTCGGAGAGTTTTAGTCACATTACATTACATTATATTACATTACATGTCATTTAGCAGACACTTTTATCCAAAGTGACTTACAATAAGTGCATTTCAACCTGGAGTACAAACTAAGAACGACAAGAATACAGAAAGTAACATTTCCTCAACATAGTCAAACTACAAAGTACCATAATAAGAGCCATTTGAGTGCTACTAAAGTGCAAATCTGTGTTTAAATCCAGATATAGTCGGAAAAGATGCGTTTTGAGTTTCCGGCGGAAGCTGTAGAGACTTTCTGCTGTCCTGATGTCAGTGGGGAGCTCGTTCCACCACTGAGTCACCTCCTGCAAAATACCAATGCAATTCATAAATATTCATAAGTCACCTTTCGGCTTCAGTCGGATACTTAATTTTAGTCCTTGTTAAATCTTATCTTTTTTCAGAAAACCCACACATCACTCTCTTGTCTTTCTACTCAGAACATTTCATCTCATTGTATTTCAGGAACATCCAGTCTGTCCCTCTCTGACATTATTTGTATTTATCTTTTTAAAGGTACAACATATGTACATGTATTAATGGCTTTGTATTGCCATTGTGTGAACTGTAACTTAGAAATGGCAACATTCCCCATAACAACCTGGAGACATATGGAGCGCGCCTTGTGGCTCTTAAGCTGCCTTTAGTACCCGTTGGAGTCTGGAGTGGATGACATCAGTTCATTCATCCAGACTCCGGGTCTGGCTGGTAAGTTGGCGAGCTCGACTTCATCAGCTAACGTTGTGAAGAACCAGCAGCCGAGCTGAGTTACAGCTAGCCGGCTGCCTTAGGTGATACGCTTGTTAACTTGACAAATCACTTCAACAACTAACTAATTTATGTTTAAGCCGACATTATGAGATGTAACGATTCAAAGCAAAAGTATATAACTGATAACTGATTGCTAGCCAAGAGCGATGGAAGCAGGGTCAACTCACTAACTGTAACTTAACCAAGTCAGCATGGATCTTGAGTTGGCTGCTTCATGACCTAAGCTGATAAACTCATTTGCTAAAAATCTGACAATAGGTTGGTGTAACATCGCCTCATTGCTTCAGCCGATGAATTTCAAGTGTAACAACAAGATGCTGCAATTCACTGAACAGAACCGAGAGTTTTTCTGATATTCCAGATCGTATCGTTACACTCGTGGTTATTTTGATAATTTTCTATACTGTTGTTTCATGACTGTGACCTAAGAATTGAACCCTCTCTGCTTCTGCAATTTAAATAATTATACTAGTTTGTGCGTGATAAACTGTAGAGATTTATTATGTTTGAACAAGTGTCTAAAGATGGAAGCACACTCAACTTTTTGGGTCTGCACTCATTTGATTTCTTTCTTTCATTCTTTGCTTTAATGTAGTGTTGATTGCGTGCGCTTGTTTTTCTAGATCCAGGGTTCTATTCGGCCGCACGCCATCATCATTTTGCCAAACAGCGCTGGAACAGAGGTGCTGGTTTGCTACGAGGACGAGGGCGTCTACATCGACACCTACGGCCGCATCACCAAGGACACGGTGCTGCAGTGGGGCGAGATGCCCGCCTCGGTCGGTGAGTGTCGGCCATCGTCGGCGCTTACCGATTCTAGATCAGAGGCCGTCCCGGCGGACGCTGATAACCCACCCAGAACCGGATTCTGTGATGACAGATTTGGGACACGGTGGGCTAAAAAATACGATGGTATTGATACCCTGTGTGTGTGTGTGTGTGTGTGTCTCTCTCTCTCCAGCCTACCTTCAGTCTAACCAGGTGATGGGTTGGGGAGAAAAGGCCATAGAACTGAGGTCAGCCAACACGGGGAACCTGGAGGGAGTTTTTATGCACAAAAAGGCCCAGAAACTCAAGTTCCTGTGTGAAAGGAATGACAAGGTAGGAGTTCAAGTCTCCTAGGATGTGCCTCTAACGATCTGCTGAACCCTCCCGTTACCTTTAGGGTCAATTTGACCCCATTCAATGTTTAATGTCAATGTTCTTTGGGGTCAATTTGACCCCAGGCTGTTTTTCACTTTCAAACATATAATAAATATCAACTTTTTGATTTATTTAAAGGGCTATTTAGGTAATAATAATATTAATATTAATTATAATATTAATTATATTATTAATATTAATTATGAATAATAATAAACAAACATAAAGTATCTCACACTTAAACTTGGGAAACAATTAACTCTAATAATTTTCTGGAGGTTTTAATTGCTGTGGTCAAATTGACCCGGATGGTAAAATATGTAAATGTGAAGGTAACAGGAGGGTTAAATAAAATTAAAGAGCAATCTGTAAAAACAAACAAAACAACGCGTGTCATAGTTCCTAAACCTGCCGCTCTCTCTCCGGTTGCAGGTGTTCTTTGCCTCTGTGCAGTCGGGAGGCAGCAGTCAGATTTACTTCATGACTCTGGGGCAGAACTCCCTGTTCAACTGGTAACGACTGGACCTGTTACTCTGGGATCAACCGCTGGGGTCGGCCCTCGTTATTCCGTTGTTTTTTCTGGCGATGGCTTTTTTTTATTTGCGCCGTCTGACCCTCAGCTCCGTGGAACCTGGACCCCGAAACGAAAGATCAATGAATGACGTCCTGCATCCACAGCTGAGGGGATCACAAACTCCAGATCGAAATCCATCACAATGTCCTTGAGTACTGCGGCGACACAAACACCTGGACCCTGAAGCTCGCTGCCGTCTCAGCCCCATTAGGTACAACTCAGTGTCGGCATGCATAACGTGAAAAGCACACACAAGATCGTCGCCACGCCCCGTCTCCATAGTTACCCAGGAGTCTTTGCCAGGAGGGTTCATGCTTGCAAAACTTGCACCGGCAAGAGGAACCGAGACTCTTTGGTGTCCCGTTTTCTCCAAATCTACCTGAAGCACAAAAGAAACTTGATTCAGCTGACTGCGTGGCTTTCTCGCATCTCTCACCTCTTTTTTTCCCATTTCTATCCTCTAAAATCTCTTGCTTAGCTAAACAGCTACATATGTATCTTTAACAGGGCCTGACTGTGTGGCGTGTTTCTGGATCAGCTGAAACATCTCATGACGTCTCGGGATGATTGTTCTCCCAGTACAGACCAGCAGACCAGAGGAGGAATCGGTCCTTCCTCCAGCTGTGTCGCTGGTTTGTCTTCGTGGAAGCAACATGTGTTCAAAGTGGAACCAGAAGTCCATCATTCAATCCAAGGGCATCATCTGGACGTTTCCAGGACTGAGTCGGGACCTCAAGGTGGACCAACCACTGCTCCACGTCACTCCGCATATCGTCATGAATGCTTGCCATCGCTTCCCGAATGATTCTTTAATCAGCGTCCACATCCACCCTGCAATACCTCAGTCAGCAGCCGTACTGAATCCTCATTATTAGACAGCATTATGATCAGCACTATCAAAGTATTCAGCTTTATTGAGATTCAGCCAGTTATGTTCCACTGGATCCATCGCTGTCGATACGCCGTCCATGTGAGGCAACATAAGGCAACATGTCCTAATTCAATAACTTCATTACGTCATCCCTTGTTGTCACCTGGAGGTCCACTTCTCTGTTTTGAGCCTGCATGAATATTATCTTAAGATACTTGCTCAGGGTTCGTACGGTCATGGAAAACCTGGAAGAGTCATGGAATTTTAAAATGGTCATTTCCAGGCCTGGAAAAGTCACGGAAAAAACTTAAATTATAAAAGTTTGGGAAAAGTCATGGAAATGTGTTATAATCACATGTTCATTTACGCCGAGTTTGAAATAATGAATACGTTTTTTAAAGAAAGACGCTGAAAATATAAGCCGGCGTCTCAATACCCAACATGTTCTACATTTTTCCTTTTTATACCGAGATTTCAGTTTGGTCATGGAAATTTGGTTTAAAGTCCTGGAAATCCATCGGTCCACATGGGTAAGAACCCTGCTTGCTGCATTCCACATGTTGCATTAAAAATTATTTACGCAGGTGTTCTTTTAACGTAATCATTTAAGTATTAAGTATTAAGTAGAGATACATAACCGGCTCAGAATTATCTTCTGCATCTATTTTGTACAGCTCAGGATGTCTATATTCTTGTAAGATGCACTGTTTGCCAAATATTTTATAATGGACAAGCCATTTGTATGTTTGTGTACAGGATTATGATCAGGTTTATGAATGTGAAACTCCATCCATCCCAGAGGTCCAACAGGCGTGTGAACATGAACTCGAGCTACTGGTGGTGAACTTTGAAGATCAGGTCGTGTATCGTATGTTTTCCTGTCCGGCTCTTTGCACTCTGGCCACCTTGTACATGTTTTCTGTAAAAGAAAAAAATCCTTCTTTTGAAATGACTATTTCTTTCTTCTCCTTGTTTTAGAGTGGAAACATTTAAAGCCATTCTGTAGTCAGTATTGAGATACAGCTGATCTTGCACTATGGGACTCACACACTTAGTTGTGTGTTCTCGATGTGATGAGACGCCGTGATCTGGGCCCGTTGTCTCTTTCTCTCCATCTGTTACACGAAGAGCGTCAACGCAACAGAACCAAAGATGAAGGCTTTGATGTTCTGGCTCCCTTGAATCCAACCGTGTATCAAATTACAACTGACAAGTTCAATGTATATAGGATTATTACACACTGTACAGAAGATGACGACTGGACCGACACATCAGACACACGGGACGCAGGAACGATGGGTCTAGCTACATCGCGATGAAGATATATGCAATTTAATGTCGCTAGTGTTCATATATTTAATAGCTTACACGTATGCGTTAGAGAGGGCTGCCGTGAAGAAACAATGGGTTTTAACCTTAAAATGTGAATTTGTAACTTTTAATTTCCATTATACTGTTTTTATTGATCCGATTTTGGTCAACTTCCTTATGTTTTATGTCGCATTATCTTCATATTTTTGTATTTACTCGAATGTTTTTATATTCAGTGATAATTCGGGTGTTTACTACGGTCTTGATAGAAATATTGCAGCTGGTTCTGTGAGAATGTTTTAAACTGGAAAAAGGAGCTTCAGACGACGGCCGTCTCGTCACTGCGTGGTTACCAAATGTCGCACAGTGTTAGCGTAAGATGGGAAAGGGAGACGGGTAGATAGTTACCGTGGCGACAGTGCATGGAGGAGGCCAGACTAATCTTAACAGGCTAACGGCCCTATAGTTGCTCGCTAACAAAACATTTGAGAACCACGCGAGCTAGCTCAAATTGACGCTAACTTTACTAGCTAACGTGGCTAAAGTAGTGGCAAAATACCGTCTCTCACGCAGTTGCTAAGCTAACATTTGACACATCAAATGGGAAAATAATCCTCCAGAAGGTTTATCCCGTTGGACGCTAAATGGGATTCAAACACGTAGATTCAGACAGAAATGTCAACCAAGGGGTGTGTCAATGTGCTCGTTAATTAGATGCGTTATTTTCTGCTTTCCGAAAGATGGTTTAGCGCCACTGCTGTGATTCCTTTTGTCGGCCGGTGTACGAGGGTGTGATGACGATGGGAACAGGTGTTCAGGCTGTCTGTAGGTGAAGGAGGACGGAGGTAGGAGGAGGTCGGTGGCTTGAGTCAAGTGTCCGTTCACAGAGGGAACACGGAGGTCGCTTTGCATGTTAGTCTTTTGAGTAAAGAAAATGGTGGGGGGAGGGGGGGGGGAGCCATTCACTTAAAGCTGCCAGCGGACGGGCCTGCGTTCCACCACGGGGCGCCAGACTGCTCGTGTGCAATGAGGAATGTGTAGATAATGGTGATGGTGGTGATGAAGAGGAGGCGAGGATGTGAGGGAGCGTCCGATTCAGCCAACAGTTAATGAGTACCGTCGGTGTACAATCACCCGACCCAGAGGAAAAGAAAGCTTTCAGTATAAACATTTTAACGCCATTTGTTGTACATTCTAAACACACCAAATACTATATATATATATATATATATATATATATATTGAAGAGTTTATATTCCCCTTGACCCTTTTATTTCTCCCCCATACGTTGTTTAATTCTGTGCCACTGGACCTATGTGTTTCGTACCCTTGTGCTTTGAGATGAGAGACGCTGAGACAACAATAAATATGATAAGCGCTGTGCTGTTGTGGGTTATTTTGTGTTTATTGCTTTTAAGATTGTTTTATCTCACCACATTTTTCTTAACATTTGTAGAAACCACAAATCCAGTTCACTTCTGAAGCACACACAGCTGTCTGCTGTCCATCAGCAGCAGAAACATATAATATCATACAACTTTCCTCTCGGCTTCGATGAGGGTTTAAATGTGTTACTTTGGCCGTCCAGCGAGAGGGTCACACTTTACATCCACAATGCCCAATTGTACATTGGCGTCGAGTTCTGCGAGTGCAAATCAACATCACATGACTCGTTCATGTGTCCATCTGCATTGCGTTGCATTGAGACCTTAGTTCTCTTTAAAGCAGGCCTACATGGCCGTGGTGGTGGTTGATGGTCAAAGGTCGAGGAGCGTCGGGTGCAGACTGAGAGTTATGTGGTCATCGCGTTAGATGTTTAACCACTCATCAAGCCAGACCACATGGCCTTGGACCAGCATAGCCAAGCCACCAAGAAAAATGAATGAAATGAAATATACTTTATTAATCCCCAAGGGGAAATTTGTTGCCAACAGAAGCAGCCCGATAAAACTGAACACAATAAAATATAAGTATAAGAAAGAAAGAAAGTGATAGTGTGCAAAGTGAAATATAAAATACAAAATAACGTAAAATAAAATATATATGTATATATAACACAGCATATACACAACATATATGTAAATGTAAATATAAATATAAATAAAGCACTGTAAAATTAAATAAAATATGTGCAAAATGCAAAGTGTGTATTGTAAATGAAATGTATGCAGTGCAGATCAAATATGCAGATTTAATATTTCCCAATATAAATATGTGGCAGCTGTCTCCAATTTGGCTGCTGACTGATTGGCAATTAGTCAGCCGAGGCCAAATTGGAGACAGCTGCCACAAAATACAAATGCAACGGGAGTGGTGGGGGGAGTCTGTTTGTTATCTGATATTTCAACAAAAAGCTGATAAACAATGGAAATATCAGTTAATGTTTACTGTGTTATGTACCTGTCAATATTTCCAAATAAAATAATACATTATTTGTTTTGTTCTCTTCTTACATATACTGTTGCAGTCTGTACTGTTATTGTTTTATGTGTATTATGGTCTGTAAAGAGACTACAGATGCTAAATAGCTGAAACTACAAGCTGGTGCAGTGCATCAAATGGTAACATTTATGTTTTAACTGTAAATAATATATTACATTTAGCGTCAATGTTGGTTTTACAGCTCATAAAGCTGTACTGACTACTGAATAGTAACAGATCACTGAGAAATAATAATATTAACTCGTATGAATCAAAAATATATTTTAAAAACATGGGGGAAATAATTAATGTCTCTGTATTGTTCAATCGCACGCACGCACGCACGCACGCACGCAATCACGTCAATGCCATGGAAACCGGACCACGGGTATATAAGGGCGCGCACGTTCTGGTTCTTCCCTTTGCACCTTGGACTTTGACCCGAGCGGACCTCACCTGTGAACCCTCCTGTGAACCCAAACCTGCGAAGGAAACTCTGAGACTTTTGCGCTGCTTGAGACTCTTTGTTGGAAACTAAACTTGTTGGCGACCAGAACGACACGAGATCCGGACTAGAGAGACCCGAGACCCCGAGGAAGACCCCGAGGAAGACCCCCCTACGACCGAGAGCCGACGACGAGACCCTGCTGACGGGACCGGACTGTGATTTGGACCATACCTGTGCAGGTAAGACCAATTCTACATTATATTTAGCATTTTTATTATGAATGTACCCCCTTAAATCCATAAAAGTGTTCTCAGTTTAGAAATTAGTGAAACTTTTTGAGTTTTAAGGTTTAGAATGTTGACAGAAAATGTTGGGGAAAACATATTTTGTGAAAAGTGACATAAAATCGATGATTCGTCGTGTAAAATGAGATTTGACCCACAGAATGTCTTGAAAATTTCGGGAGATGTGCGGAATGGGTTGACAGTTGGGGCAAAGCCTCGAAACCCCTGGAATTTTTCTTTTACGTCATCAAAACGTCGAAGTATAACTTTCAAATTCCAGAAAAAAGATGGCGCCTCAACCATTTTTAGGGAATTCTCAAATCAAGTCTGTAAAATGCATAAACTCGGTGTCATGGTAACCTTATGGAACGCTCGCGCCCAGCGGTCACCTCACCTGACCTGCGCGTGACCCCGAGCTGCTCTGTTGTGACCATTGAAACGGGCCTTGTTGTACACACATCTGCTCCTTTTACTTTATCATATTAAAGTGATTTATTTAATCATTAAATGCACGGTGCTCGTTGTCGCGGTGCTTTGTTTACTGATGGGAGCCTCCAGCGTCTCCTCCACGCGCTCAGAGATGCACCTCGTGAAGTGGAGAATAATGAGTTATGAAGAGGTTACAGTGCTGGGTTAACATCGCCATGTTTTAGTATTTAGTAATTTAATATTTGTATTTTAAGATATTTATTAGTCCCACAGTGGGGACATTTCAGGATCACAGCAGTGGGTGTACATAGAGCATTAATACAAAATAAAAGATACAAATAAAAACACAATACTAAATACTAAAATACTAATACTACTAAAATACTAAATACTAATACTAAAATACTAATATTATTAATTAATTATATAATTTTAATAAATAATCATTAAAATGTAATCATTTTAATATTAATTATGTAAATTAGTAGTAGTATTTTGCATTTTAGTATTGCGTTTTTTATTTGTTATCTTTTATTTGTATTAATGCTCTAATGTACACCCACTGCTGTGATCCTGAAATGTCCCCACTGTGGGACTAATAAATGAATATCTTATCTTATCTTATAACTGTGCGTCCTCGAGTCTTATTTATTATTATGTTATACGTTGTTTCACTGCTTGTTATCACAGCAATAGGCGCTGTAACGGACACCTGTAGACTTACTGCTGGTGACGCTCCTTTATTTTCTTTCTTTAGGTCAACCTTTTGAAGCCTCTGCCCCTTTGCCCTTTGACCTCAACCCAAGCTTGAACCTTCTTGTTGACCAGAGCTGTGAGTATCACTCCTTGGGCTGTTGACCGCTAGCTGAGAGTTGTCCTTGAATCTCGTTCTAGCTCCTGACTTCCTCTCCCGCGGACCACAGAGAAGCCGGAGGATGGACTTCTACGTGCGCTTCTTCGCCGGAGGTACGTTTTATATTTAACATTTTTGTTATTGTTTCTTACCTTAAAATCATTTAAAACGTTCTCAGTTGTGAAATCAGTGGTTTCTCCATGTAAAATGATTATTTTATCTTAAAAGTCGCTGGATATCTGTGGTATATGGTATCCATTATTTAGAGGGTATCAAATATAACAGATTTGACCTTGACATTTCTTTAACAATCAACCCTCCTGTCGCACAATTAAAGGTTTAGAAAGGGGAAAACTAGAAGATATGAAGCATTGTTTAGTCTGGAAGGCGTGGCTCCCGAGTCTAAACCGTTGTACATTGACCTGCTAACGGATTGATTAGCAGCTGGAATCTGAATCTATTATTGCTCGACGTAATCCAGAAATATTTCATGGCGTGACGAATCCTTAAATGTTTCCCTGCAGACGGTGCCGACTTCGTTGGAGCTCCACAGCCCCCGCCCCCGCCCCCGGGGGCCGCCCTGGGAGCCGACTACGGAGGTAAGAAATCAGAGCGATGCACGATTAAAGGTTCATATAGGGGGAAAGTGAGAAGATATAAACCATTGTGTAGTCTGGAAGGTGTGGCTCCCGAGTCTAAACAGGTGTACATTGACCTGCTAACGGATTGATTAGCAGCTGGAACCTGAATCTATTATTGCTCGTTGTAATCCAGAAATATTTCATGGCATGACGAATCCTTAAATGTTTCCCTGCAGCTGGTGGAGACTACGATGGAGCTCCCGGCCTTCCTCTGGCCGTCAGGTTAATGCAGGAAATTGACGATGAGCAACATGAGTTTTACCTGGCGGGTTTGGGTTTGTTGGAGGTCTTGGAGCGTTTCCCCCCAGAACCCCGGGAGGAGGAGGTCCGTGTCCAGGCAGACGGGGTCCGGCTGAGACTCGTCCGACTCCGACTCCTCCGACTCGTGAGACGCGACCGACTCCGACGGGCCCGACGCGGACGGGCCCTCAGGTAAGTTATCAGGTAAGTAATACACTTGTCCCTTTAAACTTACACTTACACGACATTGTTAAAAGTACAATTGGTTTGTCTGTGAAATTTATTTTAGATTTGACTGTAAATGTAATATTCTTCAATTCTGGCACATTGTTGATGGTTGAATGTCATTTTCTAATCTTGCACCACCACACATTTATATGGGAAAACATACTTTGCGATAGATGGATGGATAGATAGATGGATAGATAGATAGATAGGCTGATCAATTTAAGGAGGATATGGTCAGAGGTGATATATTTTAATGTCTTGTGTCAGTTGGCAGGGTTTTTTCCTTTCCTCTCCCCCTCTCTTTAGCTGTGGACCGTCCTAATGAAGCTCCGCCCCCAGAAACCAGAAGAGTACCAAAGTGCCAGACAGCAACCAACCTGTCACCCTCAGCAGGCCACTGAACGAGTACAATCAGGGCCCGTCCACCCAGACCCCCGACACCGCCCCGCCCACACAGGAAGAAGAAGAAGAAGACGGACGCCTCAGCCTGAACAACAAGACAATCATTCTCTTTTAGATTGTTATCTCCTGATTTTAATGAATAAATGTACAAAATCTTAATGTGTCTTTATTAAAAACTACTGGGTCAGCAAACACTGTTATGATCATGTTGGGTAAAAATCCACTTTAATGTTTGAGACTTATGCACTACAATGTTATAGTTAGTTTACGCCAGTTCTCATTTTTCATCTTCCTAACGGGTAAACGATTAAACCCCAAATTCAATTTTTGTTTTGACAAAAATAGCTTAAATGACCACAAAGATATTTTATCGTACAAAACATCCTACATGTGTCACGTCAGTTGTCAACAATCGATAACAAATACCAACACATAGCTTCACTCCAAATAATCCAACTAAAGCAATGCATTATTTATATTTACAAGATTTCCATTGACAAAAATAGAAAATAGGAAAGTAAGTAACAGACCTTAACCCTAACCCAGTGTATGAAACAATGCTTTAATACCAAACCCCTAACTGGATGGAGAACATTGAAACAAAAAAAGGAGAACAACATGGAGGAGGACGTGTCCACACCGCTGGACCTCAGCTGGACCGCGCTATGGTTAAAAGAAGATTTTGACCTTTTCATGACCTTGACCTTTGACCCGATCGATCCCAAAATCGAATCAATTTTTATTTATTTTTTGAGTTATGCGAGTAACACGCATACAAATGAATAAATAAATACACGGCGATCAAAACACCTTCCGCATTTTCAATGCAAAGGTAAAAATAAAGCGGAGCATGACGACCACAATAATGTGTATTTCACATGAATACAGAAAGGGCACTTTTCTCATTCAGGGCAAAAGGGCAAAAAAAAGGTTAAAACTACTTTTTTGAAGTATATGAAACCAGTTTCCACCCATGGTAACAGGAGTTAACCCCTGGAGTCGGATGGAGTTTCAAAATAAAAGCCCTCAGACCATGTTTCTTCTTCTTTTATGAAACATTTCGGATTTGCTTTGCTCAGTAACCTCTGAGGAATAATAACTCAGAAATAATGTCTGCTATAATGTCTGCTATTGTAGTCACGTGTGTTCCACTGCACTGCAGGTGCATTCAGCACTCACCTGATGAACGTACTATCACCACACCTCCCCCGACACGTGTGCTTCTGGGACAGGGATGTCGTATGTGTACAGATTGTAAAGCCCTTTGAGGCAAACTCGTAATTTGTGATGTTGGGCTATATAAAATAAACTGAACTGAGAAAGAGTCATCCTGTGGACTCTGTGTTTGAGGCGTCTTTAGAGAAAGAGTCTCTCCCTGTCGGCCTTGACTCTCAATTCCAAAGAGGACTCATCTCATGAGTCCCCTGGAGGCCCTGCTGGCTACTGCCTCTCACCCCCGGATTAAGTGAGGATTAATCGAGGCCTCCAGACGCCACATTATCGACCTCATTTCCATTGTTTGAAAATGGCCTCTGACTCTCCTCCTCCTGTTCTGCAATGAGTGTCGTCTAACTCTATGAACACCACGCTCTGCTCTAAATCTGGTACCCCTCCCACTGAACCCCTCCTGCCCTCCTCTCATTCCCCCTGCTAACACCCACACACACACACACACACACACACACACACACACACACACACACCCCTCCCTAGACGCACACATGCCCCTGTCTGCCCCCGTTTGTGTGCAAATGTGAGTGTCAGCTCTCCCAGAGTAGGGAGCGTCCGGCGACCACGCCGGGACCGTCACACTTTCTTTTTGGATCAATACGTTTGCTGTTGTTGTGGTTTTTTATTTTTTATTTCGACAGGTAAGTTTGGTTACATTGTTCCCACACGTTGGGATAGAAGTGTGTGTTGTCCCGTTGTGATCGCGGTTGGATTCGACACATTACAACATAGATTTAAGATGTTATGGCAGTCTTCCACTGCCGGGTGGAGGCCCGTTTGTGATCCGGTTGACGAGCCAGATGTGTGTTTTTGTTGTTGTTGTTGTTGTTGTTGCTCATGGACTGGAGTCCAAACAACAGGTTCTTGCAAGAGCGTACAAATGAAATGAAGGGAGGTTCTATGTCGTGGTTCTGTTGTGATAGCACGGCTCCGGTAATCAGCTAATCACATGTTGTAATTCACTTGGACGAGGGCCACATTCCTGATTCTGCATGTTATGGATACTGCAGGACATGTTGGATTGAATGTGGTGAATGAGTCAGAAAGAAGAGGACAGCTGGGAAGGTCTGTCTGCAGCTGAAGTTATACGCTGGGCCCTGTGTCCTAATGCCAGACTCTATCTACACAACTATGTATCTGTAATATATATAATCCATCTATTTATCTATCTAATCCCTCTATTTATACATCTATCACATCTAATATGTCTCTATAGTCTAAATATCTATCTATCTCTCTATCTATATATATATTTCTCTATATCTATCTATCTCTCTCTCTCTCTCTCTCTATATATATATATATATATATATATATATATATATATATATATATATAATGTATCTCATCTATTTTATACATTTCCAATATATCTAAACTATCTATCAAATGTTATCTATCCTTCTCTTCTAATCTAATCAATCTATCAATCTCTCTTGTCCGTCTATCTTGTATCCATACCTACGTGTGTCTCCCTCTCCGTCAATCTGTTACATCCGTTTGGGGTCTAAAGGGTAGAAGTGAAAAAAATAAAAAAATAAATGTGTGTCAGACATATAGCCAGCAGGGTGAGGCAACACGAGCCAACAGGATGAGGGGGGGGGGGGGGGGGGTCCACAGTGCGAGGCCCCGCATGCCTGTGTGACGCGGGCTCCGGCCTGCTCGGCCGCGGTTGGCCCACAGAGAGATCAGGTGACCCCCGTCCGGTCTAAATCGGTCCCGCCGCCATCAGAGCGGTTGGAGTTATGAGAAGTGGAGAGATGGAGGCTTTCAGAACGATGCCACCATGACACTTTTTTTGATTTTTTTTTTTTAAATCTCATGTTGAACCAAAGCTGCTGTCAGAAATATGTGTGTTATGCGTGAACCCCACAGCGGGGCCTCCTGCACAGGACAGCAGCTGAGACCACCCCGGGGACACCGGTGGAGTTCTGTGTTGATATGCAAATGAAGTGGATCCAAAGATCTGATTAAAGTGGAGCTGGTTTTTCATATTCATATGTTTTTGCCACGCTAGCAGCGCTGGCCGTGGCCATCTGGTGGTCTGTCTGTCAGTTGGTATCTCAACCACTAATAGGTCGGCTTTCTATTTGTGTCGACACATTCGAGTTCCCCAGAGGATGAACCCTCGACACGCTGGCTTTTCAGCCGGCGGCCGACAGGTTGCCGTTTCATCGGTCTCACTTTCGTTCCCACTTTTCATGCTGTTTTGAGGAATTTTATATATAAATTCAAATGTTGACTAAGTGTCTCAGAGAATGTAATTATAAAAGCCTTGGCTGACCCAGCACTGAGTCATACCAGGTATCCGTCTTGTTTCTGGAAGCAATGGAACAAATGTTTTTTTTATGTTCTTTTAATCCCGAGTGACTTTTTGGCTGCAATGGCTGGACCGGTGTCCTGGTATTGTATTTTATATATTGTTGTTGTATTTGTGTTTGTTGTTTTATGGACCCATGAGTCTGGAATAAAGATATATATATGGCAGCATGACGTCTGAAGTATCCTCTTCGACTAACACTCATAATGAGTCATTCCCCCGAAATATCAAAGTTCACATGAAACATGTTTGGGAAACGTCAAGCTTGAAAACGGTCGCGCAAAACCTACCGTTGTTATTTTAAAGGTGTGCACTGATATGAAACGCTCGGATACATGTAAATAGTTTGTACAAGACATTATAGCTCAATAAGGTATACCACGTGACTCACTCTCAACCAATCAGAATGCTTGATTTGATTATAATTCGAGGTAATCCGGTACACATTGTATCTCCAGGATGAACCGTCATGACTTCCCTAATGAAAAGATGTGTCTACCAGGACGTCTCGGGCTCAATGAAATTCAGGATTCAATGAATTAAAGTTTAACAATATTAAAGGTCAAAAGTTGACGTTCACGGTCGTGGGGCGTGGAGTGATGCAGCTCCTGTGTATTATTCTCTCTGTGTGACTAAAAATTTAAACCCTTTGGTTGGGTTATGGCCAATTAAAGATGGCGGGGTCAAACGTCATTCTTCTGGTCAAGGACAGGAAGTTCCTTAAGAATAAAATTCATTAGATTGCCTTCAGAATAAAGGTAACGTCTCAGAATTCCACCGGCATCCATTTTAACTATTATCTCTAAAGAATAAATAAAGTAATTGTTACTTTTGTCATCACATGCAGTTATAATAAAAAACGGTCTTCCTCTTATACTTTACAATACATCCATCTTAATATTCTTCGTAATACTCCCTATAAATGATCATAACCTTCTTGATTCATTGTACTGTAAACATAAGACTTCCTTTATGTACATGTGCAAATCCAAATAACATATTACAACTCTACACTAGGCGTTAACGCGTCAACTCAACTCGACCTTCATCTAAGGCATCATCAGGTCATCCCATCATCATCATCATCATCATCATCATCATCATCATCATCATCATCATCATCAGCGTTTTGTTGTATTTGCAATAAGTAAAGCATGTGTGTGTGTCATTTATTTTACACAGTCAGTACAATGTAAGCCATGCATTGCAGCTCTGCTACAGTGTTTACTGCTTAGAGTCCCAGGATGTGCATGCATGCATACATATGCACATCAGTTTCAGATATTTTGATGCCAATCAGAGAAGAGCCCTCAGACATAGGGCTCGAGTATCCCAGTGAACTCGGCACCGTTCAACAACCCTGCAGGCCGTTCATCTGTCTGTAAAGCGCAATAACCACGCAGCCGTCTAAATTAAGACGTGCAGTGCAGGTTTTGTTTGTGTCGATTTGGATACACACAGAGTTCTCCCCACCTCTACCACCAGAGTGTGATCACTTCCTGAGCTCAGGAGGAGGTTAGGGTTAGGAACCTACAGTGAGGTCTATGATGGTCTGGTGAGTCTAAAGGTCACACAAAGGTCACACTCATTTAAAAAGGAGTCAATTAGAGATGATGTTGTAACAATTACAGCTACTGTGACCATAGAGGCTAATTTAATCCCCTGAAGGCGGGTGTGTTGGGGCCTATTTGTTGGTGAATCTCTCTGTGAACTGATATATATATATATATATATATATATATATATATATATATATATATATATATAATAGTATGTTATAATATATAATAATAATAATAATAATAATAATAATAATAATAATAATAATAATAAGGCTGAGCTTGTTCAGCTAATATCATCCACCTCTGAATTAACTAAAACTTGTTAAGTGAGATTAATTCAATCTGTATTGATCATATTTAGATGGTATTTTGACACACCATATGTCCGCATTTCTGCAGACTTTGCCTGAAGGAATTACCCACAATTCATAGTAAGTTAAACACAGGGTTAACGGTGGGAGAAAAAAATGGTAAACAAAGAGTTCATGTTCAGCCTGGTTTATTATATTAACTCAGAAACATTAGGATTAAAGAAGGAACATAAAAACACATGAAATCAGAGGCATGGAAGCAGATATTGTATTACACAGATTCATCAAACATTTAATTTATTTTTTATTTAATCAGTTTCGACAAATGCAAGTAAATAGATTAACTTGTGAGGAAAAATCCTACAAAGCCCAAGATTGGGCATAATTGATGACGTTGTCGTGGTAACGCGGTGTATCCCATCAGTATTTACATCATCAAGTCCTCACAGCCTCTCACACTGAACCATTTAAGAGGTGACCTAAGTCCCTGAGGGTTCAGGGTTTGAGGCCTATGGGGGGCACTGGGACCATGGAGGGGGGGGGGACACTAACAGATTGCATTATGGTAAATGTAGGATTGAGTATTGTGTTTTAGAGACATAAACTGCTCTCCCCACCGTATGATAATTGTGTCGAATTACCAATTTCACTTTGTGATTGTCATCTAAAATAGTTGTTTTTTCTAAGAAGAAAACACTGCATTGGAATGATTGTATTTTTATTAAAATATTCACATTCAGAAAAACCCAAAATAAAGAATCAGTATATTATAAGCTGCTTAGCGCTGGTGTTAGTAAGTTAAACAGGTCATTCTTTTCCCCTCTGATGCCTATTTTATATCACTGTGAAAAGGGAAACTACACATTATCCTAGATTACATTTGAACGCATCACGATGACGTTGTAATTTACTTCCGCTCGATGCAAATCTTTACTGAGAAGAGACGGAACGCTTTATAGTGTGAGTCGATAACCTCCGTTAGCCGTTAGCCGTTAGCTCGGCTGCTAGTTCCCATCGGTTGGCGGAAATAACCGGTGCAGCTCTCCTCAAAACTAAAAGACTAACAGTCTCCATTGTGTCCTTTATGAAGCAATATTGAACCGCATAGCCGCCCTTTGAGTGGATAATTCATTGCACCGTGACTAAAGTGGCCGTTGAGCCCGTCCTCCACCCCCCGCCGGCTCTGCCCTGTGCACATGGAGGTGCTATAAACCCTTTGGTTATGTAACGGAGAGAGGCAAGTGAGACGAGGCCTTCAGCGTCCAGGGGTGGTGGGGGGGGGTCAACTCAAATGTGAAGTAGAGGGTTACCCTACACTACTGGGCTGAGTGGGTCTTGTGTATGTGGACCCAGAGAGTCTGTGCTCAGGAGGAGGCTGAGTTTTAATTTTAGCTTGGAAACCTGAACCTGCGCCTCCTCCTTCAGCTCCTTCTCTGGGCCCAGGGCTGGGGGGGCCGTGTTCTGGGGGGGTGTGTGGGGGGGGGGGGTGCATGTGCTGCATACTCTGGTCACACTCTAGTTGAAGAAAGGGAGACCATGATGGAGACACTTTACCTTTTACCTAACATGTGTCCTATACACACATGACATCTGACCTCTGATGGTTGGGATCTCAGCAAATACAAAGTAGTAAATAAGCACATTTACTTACACAGTACATCAAAAGCATAGGTACAAATATGCAAAGTAACTCATTAGTCGGAGCGGGGTCGTCCTGCAGTCAAATACGATTCCCCGGCTCTTCCGGTCCATGTCGGCGTGTCCTTGAGCAAGGCACTTGATCCTGACCGACACAGTTGGCACCTCGATAGCCATGTGGTGCTGAAGATCTTAGTGGACAGGATAGGAAGGGTTATCGTCACACAGTTTGTGTGTGCGTGTGTGTGTGTGTGTGTGTGTGTGTGTGTGTGTGTGTGTGTGTGTGTGTGTGTGTGTGCGTGCGTGTGTGTGTGTGTGTGTGTAAAAAGTGTACATCTGGGTTGGGCTTGATACATCCATGTTTCACATTAGCCGTGTTGTTGCACTAATACACAGAACACTGATTGTTTATGGTTTCTATTTAGTACTGTACTACAGATTTCATGAGTAAGATATGCTAAGATATATATATATATATATATATATATATATATATATATATATGTGTGTGTGTGTGTGTGTGTATATCGAGGACTTAAAATTACTTAAGTATAAATAAATAATTAAATAAATAAATGCATGAATAAATACAAGAATAAATAAATGCTAAAATAAATGTAAAAAATAAATACAGGAATAAATAAATAAATGTATGAATACAATAATAAATGTAAAAATAAATACAGGAATGAATAAATATAAGTAATTTTTTTATAAAGGTCTATAATTACAGATATCAGACTTTAGCTGAAACAGAAGTATACACTTATATGTTTGGTGTCTTGAACCTTGTACTCATGCATGCTTATCATCATTGACATTTAATCGTCTTTTTTGTACGTTCCAAACATAGTGACTGGAGTTCCCTCTCTAGAACATCTGGAATGTGTTTCCCCCCGGGGGGATTTGACCCACAGGGGTTCTCTCACACGTCAGGACGTCATTATTTCAAGCGCTGCGTTCGTTTTCATGATTGACAGGAAACTTGAGCTCGCGTGTCATTTCATCACGCTGCTTCATGGAGGCTTTTTTTAGAAGACGATACACAGAGTACACAAAGGTATTACAGAGAGTACAAACATGCACTATAAGGTAGATAAAGTATTATTCTGCAAAGAAAAATCTCTCTCTCTCTCTCTCTCTCTGTGTCTATATATATATATATATATATATATATATATATATATATATATATATATATATATATAAAGCTGAATGGAGGTGAGACAGTATCTGATGTGTTTTTCTCTCTGCTTCTGTCTCTATAGAGAGAAGCACCTCTGCCTCCTGGAGCGCCTGGAACATGGCTCAGTGAGTCACACACACACACACACACAGTCTCACACACACTCACACACTCTCTCTCACACATACACACATACACACACACACACTAATATGTAGATTATTAGAACTAAAATGTAAGGCACATTTGAAAAGAGCAAACACACACACACACACTTTCAGACTTTTTTTAATACTTTTTTGCCTCTGTTAGAATAAATATCCCCAGCCACATGACATAATTGAGCGGTAGAGAGACAGCAGGACACACAGGGGGACGTTCTGCTGACAGACTGGTTTCCTGTTCCTCGTGTTTCCCCCGCGCAGCATCCAGAGGGTGCAGAAGAAGACCAGCTCCATGTCCCTGACCATCTCCTCCTCCTCCACCTCCACCTCCTCCTCCTCCTCCTCTTCCGTCATCGCCCAGAGACACTCCAGCCTGGTGCAGCCGCTGTGTGTCAGCCCTCAGAGGGTAAACCGCCTCCCAGCCGGACTGAGACAGTTGGCTGACCGTGGCTGACCGTGTGGTCAGAAGTTATATTAAATATATATTTACCACTTCCAGACTCAGAGTCCCCTCTACAATCAACAGTCTTCAGGGAGTGGAGTGGCCCCTATTATTGTCAAGGTAAAACACCCTTTAATCGACGTGCACATGCAGCTCTAATTCAGCCCAGAGACCTTTACGTATCATGGAAATTAGCAGAGATTATGAATAAAATCCCCTCCCCTCCTCTGCCAGGGCCTCCATGACGTGTCCACGGTGAAGGGTCAGCTGGTGGTCCTGGAGTGCAGGCTGAGGGGAACGCCGCCCCTGCAGGTCACGTGGTTCAGAGAGGACGAGGAAGTGCTGGACTCGGACGACTTCAGGATACTGCAGAAGAGTGGGTACCTGTGTGGAAGTGTGTGTGTGTGTGTGTGTGTGTGTGTGTGAGAAATGAAAGTAAAGCTTGGGATTGTACCTGATGATGAGGAAATGACCTTTCCCTCTCTTCGTGTGTTCCCAGAGGCCAGCTCTGCATCAGTACCAGGTACAGTACCGCTTCTACACCGGCGTCGTGCTTCACTCTCAGGTTTCTCTCGTGGCGCTTTAGTCGCGTTTGTGGAATACTTTCGATCTCTTTGTGATCCTTGGTGAAGAAACCATATATGTCACCGCTCGTGTCCAGACTACGGCCAGGTCACATGCTCTGGCTTCATTTAACCCTCCTGTTACCTTTGGGGTCAATTTGACCCCATTCAATGTTTAACGTCTCAATTTTCATTTATTAACATAATTTTTTTGGCTTCATATTTCATGACTTTTCCTTATTTAATGGGGACAACTGGGTACACATCAAATTCACATGATGATATGTGTTCAATGTCCTGAAAACAACTTGTACCCATCGATGTTCTTTGGGGTCAATTTGACCCCGGGCTATTTTTCACTATGTAAAACATATAAGAAATATCAACTTTCTTTATTTATTTAAAGGGATATTTAGGTAGTCAACAAAAAAACTAAAAGTACCTGACACTTAAACTTGGGAAACAGTATTCATTTTAATAATTTTCTGGAGGCTTTAACTGCTGGGATCAAAAAGGGTAGAAGATGTTAGTACATTTGAAGATAACAGGAGGGTTAAGAGGGTCTAGCCATTGGAACTTCTTATGAGTTCCCATTTCACCTCATAGTTTCACGTTTAGCGATCAGACTTGCCGTCAGACGGTGGATGACAGATCGTGTGTTGTGGTGCAGAGGAGCTGAGCACGCTGGTGATCTCCGAGGCCTTCCCGGAGGACTCCGGCCTCTTCAAGTGCGTGGCCCTCAACTCCTTCGGCACGGCCTCCTCCTCGGCGCTGCTGGACGTCTACAACGGTGAGGTGGCTCCTTCGCACGCCGCCGTGCGCTTCGCCCGTTGAGCCGCGCACGACAACGGAAACGATCACCTCTGGCTCTGCAGACCTGGAGGAGCAGCTGGAGGTGGAGGCCGCGTGTCTGCAGGAGGCCGTCTCTCCCCGGCAGCAAATGGAGGCGGAGTACCAACGGGACACTTCCTCCTTCGGAGAGGGCGGAGACGACGACGACGACTTTCCCTCGGAGCTGCCCGACTCCATGACCCTGCCCCCTCCCGAGTGGCCCGACAGCCCCGAAGAAGACAGCATGCCTGTTGCAGAGTGAGTAGATGTGGTACACCCGTGTAAAACACACACACACACACACACACACACACACACACACACACACACACACACACATACGTCGGCCGGTTTCTGTGAACATGATGCACTGGCCCCGGTGTTTTCACGCCAGCTGCTTCTGTTGTGGCGTTAATCCTTCTGCATGATGTGGTGCTCCTAGTGGCTCTAGTGGTGTCTCTACTGGTGACCTCTGACCCTTGACTCATTTTTATAATCCCACATTGTCATCCTTGATTCTGAGATCTTCCTTTTTTTTAGATATAATTTATTTGTAGAAATTACAAAACAAGGTTTAAAGTACAATATACCTCATGAAAAAGGAGTGAAAGGATAACATATCACACAGTCAAATGGTGAGGATACACATTACAGCCCCCCTCCCCTCCCTTTCCCAAAGCAAATATACAAGGCAATTTCATAGACAAACAGAAAAGAAAATTATAAAAGCAACCAAAACCCAACATCAACTGGCTGTGAAATGCTTGTAGTGACAAATAATATGTTGGCCACCTTCTCTGACCTTCAACTCTCTCACATCTACTCATATACATCTACTCACACACGCATATCCACTTGCATTAATTGAACATTGTAAAGACTGTAAATGAGGAAGAGAAAAAAAATAATGATAATAAACAGAAACAGAAACCAAAAAAAACCTTGGTTGTTTTTAAATACATATAATCACTTTTTCAAAGACATGAGAAAAATCACATTATTATAATTATTCAATAGTTACTTGCAGACAGTCTTGCCCTTACTGCAAATGGTACATGGTACCTGTATACTGTGTTTCTAGCCTATTACCTGTGCCAATGATTCATACACAGGAGGCACAGCGACAGGAGCACATTGGGTTTAAGGACATGGGCGATCGGAGCCGGGGAATCGAACCGCCGATGCTCTGACCGAACCCCGCTCACACCACAGACACAAAGTATCTATAAAGGAAACAAAGTATCATGTTCGTTCTTAGTGTATTTCTGCAGCCATTCATTTGTTTACTCACTTCGTTTTTGCTACAATGTAGTGTCTGTTTACTTTAAGTAAATGGTTCAGGGGAAGCACATGAAATGATGTTTAAACAGTTGTAGTTGTTCTTTGACGCCAGAGGAGGTCGCTAATGTATCATTCTAAGAAGACAATTATCAAGCGCATCCCTTCCTGTCACGAGACTTAACTAATAGGATCTTAATAATAATAATAATAATAATAATAATTATTATTATTATTATTATTATTATTATTATAATTAGTACACTTATTGATTAGGCGTAATATATGTCAAACTATATTGATTAACCCTCCTGTTACCTTTGGGGTCAATTTGACCCCATTAAATGTTTAACATCTCTAAAAAAAGTGAATGACATAATTTTTTTCATTCATATTTTATGATTCTTTTAGAATTTATTGGGGGAAACTGGTTGAACATAAAATTCACATGATGATATGTTTTCAATGTTTTGAACACAACTACGCACCAATTTGACCCCAGGCTGTTTTTCACTGTGTAAAACATATAAGAAATATTTAGGAAGTCAACAAACAAACAAACAGAAAGTATCTGGCACTTAAACTTTTAATTTCGTGAATTTAAAGGTAACAGGAGGGTTAATACTATTTAAAAAGCTGTGCATCCGGAACCACCGAGGTTTCAGAGATGCAGTGTGCGATGACGCTGCTCAGCCTTTGTGGGTGAAACCAAGTCCCGCGCGACACCCCGCGGCCCCTCCGCCTCGTGAGCGCGCGCCGTGTCACCTGTTGCTACCGAGCCTCCCACTCCTCCAACCTCCCGGTGTTTGGGTTCTTCTTGACCGCGAGGAACGGTCCTCTCCGTGTCGGCGGCACTTCAAACGGACAGCGGCGCGAATAACGCAGGTAAGAAGACAACCGGCCGCGGAGCCCCGGTGTCACCGACACCGACTGTCTGTAGTCGAGCTAGTTGTTCTTTCTTGTTTATATCGCGGGGAAAGTAATACGTGACGAAAAGGTCACACTATGTTTAGAGCACTTGCGAAAGTGAACTTCGGTCTATTTGGGGACTTTATGTCATCTGGCGGTTGGTGGTCAACCGCGCGAGGAGGACTCGCCGTTAACGGCGGGGGTCCTGGTTCTTCCACCAACACTTTGTTGTTGTTGTGAAAATAATTTAGTTTTTTTAATCATTAAGTGTCAGTAAAATGGAGGTCTGTTGGTAACTGTTGCATCTCCACGTCCCGTAACGTTACCTGCGCTGAAACCCGAGCCTCACTCTTGCTTTCATCGGGGCTCCGTGGAGCCGCTTCGTAAACGTGCCTGTGTTGTCCAGCCGTGTTTTCTGTGAGCCACACGGCCCACATGCTTCGGAGCATGTTTATTTGTTTGTACTTTTGAGAAAAGGAAATAGTTAAATAGTTAGAAGAGTTAGTTAGCGAGAAGTTACTGATTATAACAAGTACGCCTGTTTGTGTGTGGTGCGTTCACGTGCAGGCGTCTAATCAGACACTAGCCTTGTATTACAATGTTTTGGTAGTTTTTTTAACTTATTCATTTCACCACAGAAAAAAAAGGATAAGCTTGTGTGCCATATTGAAAACTCTACCACCAAAAGTGCATTAATATCACAGTACACGTTAAAGTACCACAGGTGATACTTAATATGAGGTCCTATTTTATATCCTGAAGCTGTCTGCATCATTGACGTTTGATTTACGTTCAACAAGTGCCTGTTTTAATGTCCCCTGATCCGGGATCAGTGGTATGAAGGGAGAATGTTTGGCTGAGCGTGATGAGTCCAGAGCTGTGATCTCATCCCCAATGTGAAGTGCAGACATGGCGCCGGTGTCCTTCAGAAACCCCCTGTCCTCAGGTCACTACATACACTATACGGTCACTTTCAGGCTCTCTGGCCAACATAAAGTTAATCTGACTGTTGTATTGATTTGATTATTATACGAGGAAGATGAATTGGATTTTCTATGGGGTGTGTGTCAGCTGTGAAACCATTGTTTGTTTGTTTCTTTTTTCTCTGAGGCATCTGTCTGGTGTGTTTGGCACTTCCAAGGAAATCTACCTTGTTGTTGCCTAAAATATGGTCCTTAAAAAACTCCAAATTATTCAACCTGATTAATCGGTTTGTTGGGGAAAATGTAGTCTTTTAAGAGTTTAGGCACGGACAATACAGAGAAAGTCATATATCCTGATCTTTAAAAAAAAAAAATGAGCATCAACATAGACATTATAGAATTGACAGTCACAAACATATTGACAGAAATATATTTACTTTAAACAATTCTAAGAATGTGGATATGACTGAAATGGTAAAAGCAAACAATAGAACAGCTAGAACACGAGTAAGATGACTTGACATCATAAAAACAAGGACACTACAAGATGTGTGACATGTTATGAGATTACAACAATATCCGAAATCTAAGGCAATATCCAACCCCCCGTCATGATCAGGATATACAATCCATATGTGGCTGAGCTGTTTATTTGTATCACCTTGTTGGCTACTGTCCGGAAACAGACCAACAGAGTGTGTCTATACAATCCCAATCCGTCTTTTGGTGAAAATTGGTACCATCAGTGTGAATAATGTATCTCACGACGGCGTTGAAGTATTTTCAGAATCCAGCAGAGACTTTAAGTTTTTCTAAAAGTTGACCAGATTCTGTTTCATCATTCATGTTGTTGTCCCTCCTGTTTTCACCGGTCATACAATGGACTTGGAACAGCTTAGCACTCTGCTACCCACAATGCCATGCAGAGTGTGTGTGTGTGTGTGTGTGTGTGTGTGTGTGTGTGTGTGTGTGTGTGTGTGTGTGTGTGTGTGTGTGTGTGTGTGTGTGTGTGTGTGTGTGTGTGTGTGTGTGTGTGTGTGTGTGTGTGTGTGTGTGTGTGTGTGTGTGTGTGTGTGTGTGTGTGTGTGTGTGTGTGTGTGTGTGTGTGTGTGTGTGTGTGTGTGTGTGTGTGTGAAGGATTGGGTAACCAGTAGAGCGTCTGCACCTGCCAGCCGATGTCCGAATTCCGAGACCAATATAGCTCCGGCCACTTAATCATAGAAACACAAATACACATACTGTACTCCATCTTCATACTAAATATCACAAACACACACACACACAGACACACACAGACACTCTGCTCTCCCACTCCCACACCCCAGTCCTTGAAAACCTCCACTGGCAAAGAATCCAGTTCAACATTCTCCTCATCACCTTTCTGACCTCCAGCACCGACCTCCCGCAACCTCAGACCCACCGACGCCACCCCCCCCCCCCCACCCCCCCTCCTCTGTCCAACAACAACAAGGTCCATCTTCATTGCTGCCCCGTCTCTCTCCTCCGCTCGTCTATTTCACCAAAAACTTGCTTTTATCGTTTATGTTTTTAACATGTAAATTAGAGTACCTTTTTTTTAAAGCTATACTCATACAATTCATCATCATTATTATTGTTGTGGGAGTTTTTAAGGAACAGAAAGTACAACACTATACGTACAGTCAGGTGGGACACTTCCATGACCCTGGTGACCTGTGTGCTGGTTCCCTACCGGGGGAACCGGGACACTGATGGGAACAGAGGCCCCCGTAGTGTGGCGGTAACGCCTGATCTGGGGACTGCCGATAAGTAAGGAGGAAATTTCATTAACAAAATGCAATAAATATGTCTCGGGTGATGTCATTTTTAGTTGTAAAGTGTCCCGGTCAAATCTCCTCTTGGTCACGTTTCATAAATGATCAAGCTGAGTAGATTATTTAATCAACCATTTGTCTTTTCATTCTGTGTTTTAGAAGTTAAAAAACAATTAATACAACATACACTCAACATGTATACATCAGAGTATAGATGGTGTCCTCCAATGAGGTCGTAGATTTCCTTGGACATTTGGAAGATTACTTTTGGCCACTCAACATTCTTGCGTATTGTTTGTATGCGAGAGAATCCACATTCCTGCTGCTTTGTCAAACTCGTTCAGCTGTTGATCGTCCACCGGTGAATCTAAGTCTCTGGGTCAGCTGATTCTGGGTCAGCTGATTCTGGGTCAGCTGATTCTGGGTCAGCTGATTCTGGCTCGGCCAACATGGTCTTGAGCCTTTAGTTTAGGGCACCAGGAGAAGCGCAGGACAACGGTGTGTGTGTGTAATTAAACAAGTGTGTGTGAGAGAGGGAGTGAAGATAGACCGCTATTGTCACTGCTGCATAGCGCTTAATGGTAGTCATGGAAACAGAATTCTTTCACGGAATAAAAGTAGGGGACCAGCCATGCTCGGCCTCACGGGAAAACGGCTATTAAAGTGGGCTGGAACTATTGATACCTCGTAGTCTCCTTAGACGGACCGTAGTTCAAGTTCCTTTTCAAAGGCGTCTCCCTTGCAATCGCTCAACTTTGACCCCTTTGGAACAAACTTTTTTTTGGGGTTCCAATCTTCTTTTCTTCTCCAGAATATCTTAGGCTAAATAAAAAGTTTCAAATTAGTGATTTGAGTGCCATATCTGCGAGAGACCTAGTGCAGAATGTTGTTAACGTGCATCTGAGGGTCTTTAGATCTGTAATTTCTGCTGCTGGTTTAAACTGTGATTTTCACAGTGGAAACTTCATATGGGAATAAACATTGGGAATAAAATAGAAATATATATATATAGAGGTGATTTGGTCAGACTGTATTCACCATGTCATATGCAGAAGGAAACTAACCTACACCGTCGCATAAAAAGTTATAAACCAACCTATAACATAACATAAGCAGATAGAAACTAACCTACACCGTCACATAAAAAGTTATAAACCAACCTATAACATAACATAACATAAGCAGATATAAACTAACCTACACCGTCACATAAGAAGTTATAAACCAACCTACAACGTCACATAAGAAGATATAAACTAACCTACATCGTAAGCAGATAGAAACTCAGATTTTACCAGAGCATGAGCAGTATTTATTTATTTACTTATTTATTTGTATGCGTGTTATTCGCATAACTCAAAAAGTATTAAACCGAATCGCATGAAATTTGGTGGGATGATTTGTTATTGGATAATAGATTTTGGGATCGATCGGGTCAATGGTCAAGGTCATGAAAAGGTCAAAATCTTCTTTTTACCATAGCACGGTCAATTTGTATCCAATTGGCTGCAACTAATGCCAACATGTTCATAATGCAATGCTCAATCCCGTGATATGCGAAGGTATGCGCTCTACCGAGTGCCCGTTCTAGTTGATTATGATTTTAACTTGGACCACTCGTGGAAGATTTTCATAAATTGAGGAACCCTAATCTCTCTGCTGACCTCCATGTCTGCTCTGGTCAGTTTTCCAGAGCCTCAGCCGGTCAACCGCTCCAGAGAAACCTTTGGTTACAGCGCGGAGGAGCGAGGGGGCCAGAGGTCACCTCTCACCGTCCCAACCTATGCGCCCAGCCCTCTACCCTCGCCCTCCTCCCCACCACCACCACCACCAACCCAGTTCGAGGAGAGAACCGAAGTGAACAAGAGGTTCACCACCATCAAGATCTCTGTGAGAACCTTTCTTACTCAAAGGCGCGCGCTCTCTGCAGAACCATTCGCGACAGTCGTTAACAGCTGAAATGTTCCTGCAGGGTCCGTACGGTCATGGAAAACCTTGAAAAGTCATGGAATATTAAAATGGTCATTTCCAGGCCTGGAAAAGTCATGGAAAAAAACTTAAATCATGGAAATGTGTTATAATCGCATGTTCATTTACGTTGAGTTTGAAATAATTCACATGTTTTTAAAAAGAAAGACTCTCAAATTATAAGCCGGCGTACTCCAAGTCCAAACAGGTGGATTTGCACATAAAGGAGAACAGTTTGATTAAAAGAATAAACATGTATATAAGTGTTTCTAAGAATAAACATGTATAGTAATGTTTATTCTTTTAATCAAACTATTCTCTCTCATTCATTTTTTTTTTCATTTAAGGTATATTGTATTCTTTGTAATTCTCATTGTTTGAATACTACTTTTTCAAAAAGTTTTCATCTACATACCGAGATTTCAGTTTGGTCCTGGAAATTTGGTTTAAAGTCCTGGAATTCCATTAGTCAACATGTTTACGAACCCTGCCCTGAATGTCTTTTGTTTATCACAAATGGCAGAATTCCAACATATGTGTGTGTGTGTGTGTGTGTTTCTTCTCCCTCCCAGTCCTCCCAGTCCGGTGGCGACAGCATGAACCTGTCCGATCTGCCTCAGTACACTCCCAGCGTCTTCCCCCCCAGCGCCTTCAACTATGAGCGACCGCGGCACTTCATCCAATCGCAGCCGGCCTTCCAGGCGCCCAGCTACGACAGCGTGGTGAAGGAGGCCCAGGAGCACCAGAACAGCTCCCAGCAGAACCTCGCCGGGTCGCAGAGCAGCGCTGAGAGAGTTGAGAGTCGAGCTAACATGGCGTCCACGCAAAGTCAGTCTTTCTCCCGCAGTCAGTCGGTGTCCCGGTCTTTGTCCCAGACCCAGACGCAGGTCCAGTCACTAAGCCTCAGTCAGAGCAAAACCCAGTCCGTCACCCAGACCCAGGGACAGAGCCAGGGACACGCCCAGACCCAGGGACAGAGCCAGGGACACGCCCAGACCCAGGGACACGCCCAGACCCAGACCCAGGGACACGCCCAGACCCAGGGACAGAGCCAGGGACAGAGCCAGGGACACGCCCAGACCCAGGGACACACCCAGAGCCAGGGACACGCCCAGACCCAGGGACAGAGCCAGGGACAGAGCCAGGGACAGAGCCAGGGACAGACCCAGGGACACGCCCAGACCCAGGGACACACCCAGATCCAGACCCAGGGACACGCCCAGACCCAGGGACACACCCAGACCCAGACCCAGGGACACGCCCAGACCCAGGGACACACCCAGACCCAGGGACACGCCCAGACCCAGGGACACACCCAGACCCAGGGACACGCCCAGACCCAGGGACACGCCCAGACCCAGACCCAAGCCCACGCTAACGGCACGGTCAAGTCCTCCTCAGGTCTCGTCTCTCCCCTTCCCGCCCCGGCCTCCTCCTCCTCCTCCTCCTCCTCTGCTCCTCCTCTTCGGTCCCCTCTGGCCCCCGTGCCGAGTCCCGCTGCCACCGGCATCCCGGCCTCCGTATCCTCCCTCCCCCGCACCACCGTGCGCTCCACCATCACCCTCACCCCCAGCGTCCCCAGTGCCAGCGGCCTCGGCAGCGCCACCCTGCCGGCCAATCAGGACTCCATGTCGGCGCCCGCCGCCTTCCTCTGCTCCGTGCTGCCGTCCCAGGCCGCCTCCTCCTCCCCGTTCTCCTCCTCCAAGCTGTCGCCCAGCTCCAACCTCCTGGGCCTCTCCCCCGCCCAGAGCCTCTCCCCCTCCCGGTCCCCTCCCTCCCCGCTGAGCCCTCGCCTCCCCATGAGAGCCCCCCCCTCCCCTCAGCCTCTCCCAGTGTCACCCTCCCCCCCGTGCTGCCCTCTCTCCCCCCCCTCCTCTCTGCAGCCGCCCAACACTCCTAACGGCCAGAGCAGAGGCCTTCCTGCCGTGGTCTCGCTGCCCGCCAGTTACAAGGGACCGCCGAGCATGTGAGTCAGCATGCTCGGGTTTTTAAAGACAAGTGGAACATTTCCCACACTTAAGACAAACCTGGAGAGTCTCCCGTGTGGGGTCTTTTTTTACATTTTTTATTTTGTACCCTCATCTCCTATAATAAGTAGAAAATAAACTGTGTCGCCAAAATAGAAACATGTCCCAAACCTTTGATCCCACTTTAGCCCCTTGTATGGTCACTTTGTCAATTCTATTTTTTCCACTCCTGTTCAGCATTTTGTGACCTTTTTGTTTGTGGACAATAGGATATAAATAAAATAGCATATAAATAAACTTAAATAAATAGGATATAAATAAACTTAAATAAATAGGATATACATAAAATAGCATATAAATAAACTTAAATAAATAGGATATAAATAAACTTGAATAAATAGGATATAAATAAAATTAAATAAATAGGATATAAATAAACTTAAATAAATAGGATATAAATAAAATAGCATATAAATAAACTTAAATAAATAGGATATAAATAAACTTGAATAAATAGGATATAAATAAACTTAAATAAATAGGATATAAATAAACTTAAATAAATAGGATATAAATAAACTTAAATAAATAGGATATAAATAAACTTAAATAAATAGGATATAAATAAAATAGCATATAAATAAACTTAAATAAATAGGATATAAATAAACTTGAATAAATAGGATATAAATAAACTTAAATAAATAGGATATAAATAAACTTGAATAAATAGGATATGAATAAACTTAAATAAATAGGATATAAATAAACTTAAATAAATAGGATATAAATAAAATAGCATATAAATAAACTTAAATAAATAGGATATAAATAAACTTGAATAAATAGGATATAAATAAACTTAAATAAATAGGATATAAATAAACTTGAATAAATAGGATATGAATAAACTTAAATAAATAGGATATAAATAAACTTAAATAAATAGGATATAAATAAAATGGGATATAAATAAACTTGCATCCATTACATCATCAGATCAGGGGTTCTATTATATCAGGTGTTAGAGCCTTTTTTGACTATTGACAGCAGATTGAGCCATTTGCTCACGTCTGGCTGTTTCTTTTGGTCAAAATCAATGCTATTGCTAATCATCGACTTATAATAAATAATTAAATGTTAGTGTTTTTTCACATATCTGCAGAATCAGTTGTATAAAAGCAAGCGTGGTAATCCGTTTATTGCAACTCTTTTTATTAAATGCATTGAATATTATTAGTAAAATATGTTCTGCACAGGTTTAAACTAGTCCGCTTGTTATTTCCACAAGGAGTGGATACCAGTTAATTGCAGCATTTAAACTTCTCTAGTGTCTTTTTGTTTTATTCTTTTATCTCTGTTTACCTGTTCCTCCCTCCTCTTCATCGCGCTCTCTGCCTGCTCAGCCTCCCCAAGCCCGTTCTGAAGAAGGCCGTCGCTCCTCGGCCGTCTTCCTCTCGCTCCACGGACGAAGACATCCGGGGCTCCAAAGACGCCCTCATCCATGATCTGGAAAAGAAGCTGCGCTCCAAGGAGGTCAGGAGGAAGAACAGCCAGGTGTGTGCGCACGTGTGTGCATGTGTGTGTGTGCACGTGTGTGTGTGTGTGTGTGTGTGTGCCCTGCAAACTGTTGGAAGTAGGGCTCCAACTAACGGTTATTTTAATAATTGATTAATCCGTAAATTATTTTTTCTAAGACTCTGATAAAACAACAACATTAACGTCCAACGCTTTATTCAAACACAGAACTGACGACGCTTCACTCGCCCGACTATTTGTGGTGCATTAGCGCCTGAGAGGGGGCGGGGCTTATCTCTTTCTTTACTCCGTGGAAACAGTTATCACTTCCTTCATCCACCACGGAAGAGCTAACCTCTAGTTCTACGGTATACTTGTTGTGGACGTCCCACAAACGTCGTAACATCCAACGCCCTCGTGTTCGGGCTCATGACATCACCCGTAGTCATGACGCCAGTGATGACGGGCCGAGCGTCTCACCGCTGATTGGCTTTCGCAAAGCAGCATTGAGGTCTGTCCTCTACCTCCGCTCTTCTCTTAACTTTCTTTAATCCTCAAACATCTCTGCGACACAATAAATCCATCATGACATCCGTTAACAACTATTCTATTAATCGATTTGTAGCGTTTTTATCGATTCGTTGTTGCAGACCTAGTTGGATGTACCAAGAAAAATAACAAAACACACACACTACAGCCTTTTTGCCTTTTTTGAGTGTCTAAGAGTCCTAATGATAACCAAAACAAAGTACAGCCCGCTCTCTGTGGGCGTGACTCACGCCCCATTAACAGTATGAAGCTTCAAACAGAAACCGTCCTATGAGGAGCGCATGGCTCGCAGGCTGCTGGGTCCAGACAACGCCAACGACCCGGGGGACCAGGACTGTCTCTCAGACTCCCAAGTGGACCAGGTAGGACCACGCCCCTTTCCCTTTCAGCCAGCGGACTGCGTGATCACTCCGGAAAGCCTTCCGTCTCGCAGCGTGTCGAACTGATGCTGCGTGTTGCAGTGCTGATGGTGCCGCGCAGACATTTCCGTGGGCTCTGGTCCAAAGCCCATTAGCTTTTTTTCCTTTTGCTATTTAGTAAAGGGCGCACATCATTCCATTCACTTGGGTTTGAATGGCTGCACAGGGAGCCGCCTCCCCTCTCGGGGCCTCCCCACGGGCTCCCCGAGCCAAAGTTGGAAAAGCCTGGCAGCTTAATCAGCAGCCCCAGTGAGCCGCCTCTGGTCCCTTTACTGTGTGTGTGTGTGCCTGTCATCGCTCGTAGGGCTTCGCACAATCTATTCTCTCTCTCTTGCGCACACACAAGTACATGTACACACACAGACACACACACACACCGCTTTGTCAGAGGCTATTTCTTGCCTGCTTTCTGAGAACGAGCCCCTTTCACTGGTGACAACAGGACCACTGTGTCAGAACACACACACACACACACACACACACACACACACACACACAGTCCTGGCATCTTGTCAAACTCAAACGGTTGCTTTTCAAAGTGGAAACCTGCGCTGACCTCTCTGCTCATACCAGTGTGTTTTCTCTCGCAGCCAGATTCACCAGAGGGGAGACACACCGGCGGACTCTGGTAAATAAATCTTACAGAAGCATGAACACCGTGATTTTAATTTAATTAATTTAATGGTTTAAGTGTGATAGCCCAACAATAATGAACGCTCCCATTCGGAGGTGTCCAGACTGACATATTACATGACATACTTCCCAAATGTGTCTCTGACTTTCTCAAAGTGAAATGTGTTCACGCCCGTCCACACGGCAGCTCGCTTCACCAGGAAGAAACGAGATTTAAAGGGACGGCTCAACCCCAAATCACACACACATCGCTCCTCTTACCCGGAGTGATGGTTATTAATGGAGGCTGTTTTGGCGTGAGTCTCTTGATTGTTGATCTGGAAGTCACGCCAAAGCAATCAGGATGGATTTAATATCTCGACGTTTAAAGGGACAGTCCCTCTAAAGTCAAACTATTGGATTAAATGAGTGTTTTGCTCTGAAGAAGGAGCCAACAGGTTGAAATGCGACCCGAGCATGGGACGGATCACCTGGCAACATGACACCATTGTTATAGCGGCCCGTGTTTATCTCATCTCCACATTGTGCTGCGCTATAAATATTCATAGTTGTCCGTCAGGAGGGATACAAATGGCTCAAGTCCCTCCTCCAGTATCCATGCTGTCAGAGGACAGAGACGACACACACACACACACACAAAAGCCACCACTTTGATGCTGATTGCTGTTCTGCAGGGTTCGTACGGTCATGGAAAACCTGGAAAAGTCATGGAATTTCAAAATGGTCATTTCCAGGCCTGGAAAAGTCATGGAAAAAAACTTAAACCATAAAAGTTTTGGAAAAGTCCTGGAAATTTGTTATGATCACGTGTTCATTTACGCCGAGTTTGAAATAATTAATGTTTTTTTTAAAGAAAGACGCTCAAAATATAAGCCGGCGTACGCTCTCAATACGCAATTTCTTTTTTAATTGTTCATGTTTTTACCGAGATTTCAGTTTGGTCATGGACATTTGGTTTAAAGTCATGAAAAAGTCATGGAAATCCATCGGTCAAAATATGTCAGAACCCTGTTTCTGTGATTGTGGTTGTCTGTAAGTCCAGCCATTGAAAGTGTTCCCTCTCCCCGTAGGGGGAGGCGCCACACCGGGACGGACGAGAGGGGAAACGAGGGCTCCGCCATCCAGGAGAAGTGTTACGCCCCTCGCTTCACGCAGACCCCCTCCGACCTCACGGTGGAGGAGGGCCGCTTCTGCAGGATCGACTTCAAGGTGAACCTCCTGACTTCTACAGCAGCTCAGGGTTCCCCCTCGTGTGACTAAATACCCCCAAAAAGAGAAGCGATGCCGTAACGGTGCGCTCGTGCTCTCCCTCCAGGTCGGAGGCCTCCCCACGCCAGACGTGTGCTGGTACCTGGACGGCAAAGCCATCCGTCCGGACGACTTCCACAAGATGCTGGTGTCCGAGAAGGGGCTGCACTCGTTCCTCATCGAGATCGTCACGGTGCACCACGCCGGCGTCTACGAGTGCGTGGCCCGCAACCGGGCCGGCGAGAACCGGTTCAGCATGAGGCTGGACGTGCTGGGTAAAGAGCGTGTCCTCGTCGAAGTCGCGGCCTGACGACGATCGGGATGCGATCGTGTTTGTGTGAAGAGAATTGATCCCTCGCTGTGCTGTGGCTCCTCCCCCTCCGCAGCCCAGGAGGCGCTCCGCCCGCCCACCTTCGTCCAGAAGATGTCCAACTCCAGAGCTCTGGAGGGCGACACCGTCCGGCTGGAGTGCAAAGTGGACGCGTCGCCTCCTCCGCAGCTCTTCTGGAAGAAAGATAAAGACATGCTGCGCATCGACCCCAACCGCATGAGGTACTGCGTCGCAGCCCGAGCTCAGCGTAGAGGCCGAGCATATCTGGGATGGACACTTTTTAAAGATGTACCTCTTCTGTCGGAGGAGCAGTGGCTCCTAAAGTGGGGGCGGCAGCATTTTGTTAGCTAAGAGCGACCGTGTAGCTACTCGTACTTCACAACTCGGGTCACAAATGTACTTTTAATAGAAAGCTGCACCTATAACTAATCTAGTTTATCCAGTGTCTAGTTCCTCCTGAACAATCTGCTGAATCATCCTTATTGTTCCTCCAGAGTATAAATTTCAATTCAGTTTATTTTGTCCAGCCCAAAATTACAAATTAGTCTCGGAGGACTTTACAATCTGTACACATACCGTACGTATTATAATAACTAGTGATAATATCATTGTTCCTCCAGTCTAATAACTAGTGATAATATCATTGTTCCTCCAGTCTAATAACTAGTGATAATATTATTGTTCCTCCAGTCTAATAACTAGTGATATTATTGTTCCTCCAGTCTAATAACTAGTGATATTATTGTTCCTCCAGTCTAATAACTAGTGATAATATTATTGTTCCTCCAGTCTAATAACTAGTGATATTATTGTTCCTCCAGTCTAATAACTAGTGATAATATCATTGTTCCTCCAGTCTAATAACTAGTGATATTATTGTTCCTCCAGTCTAATAACTAGTGATAATATTATTGTTCCTCCAGTCTAATAACTAGTGATGAATTATTGTTCCTCCAGTCTAATAACTAGTGATGAATTATTGTTCTTCCAGTCTAATAACTAGTGATGAATTATTGTTCTTCCAGTCTAATAACTAGTGATGAATTATTGTTCTTCCAGTCTAATAACTAGTGATGAATTATGGTCCCTCAGTCTGTATCAGGACGGTTCCGGCCGCCAGTGCTTGCTGCTGGAGAGGCTGATGAAGTCGGATGCCGGTTGGTACACTCTGTCCGCCATCAACGAGGCCGGCATGTCCACATGCAACGCCAGGCTGGACGTCGGCAGTAAGTGAACTGTGTGTCTGTGTGTGTGTGTGTGTGTGTGTGTGTGTGTGTGTGTGTGTGTGTGTGTGTGTGTGTGTGTGTGTGTGTGGGGCCCATCTCAGCTATCTTGTCACCATAGTAGCCAAAGTCAAACAGCATATGGAGGACGCGGCGCGCTCCACTGGCACCGGCGCTCTCGTTAGCTCGTCGGATAACCGGCGCGTTCAAGTGGCAACGCGGTGAGCGCTCATCTTTCCCGAGGAACACTGAAGTACTCGCTGAGTCAGAGCGATCGGTGCGGGGAGCATCCTCTGCCGAGCTCTAAGGTTTCCCCTCGATCACACGACACGCCAGCTGCTGAGTGGAGACGGGCCGACAAAGGCCCCGAGCTGGACGGTGCACCCCAACCAGGACCTCCCGGGGGGGGGGGGGGGGGGTCACAGGGGGGGGGGTCACAGGGTGTGTGTGTCTTTAACGTTACAGCTACGGACTTGTAGGTGGTGTCGTAATAACAATAGAGAACTTCCCTCGAGCCCCTGCAGAGTGCACACAGCCACACGACCAATGGCACCATAATGTTTGGATGTATTAAAAACTGGAAATGGAGAATATCTGATGATCAAATCCTTCTTATTGATACAGGGTTGTACGTTTCCATAAGAAGCGTTAAAAGGTGCTTTTTCTTTTTTTTATCCGAGCTCCTGTTCATTTCTCAGATGCCTGTGTTTGGGTTTGTTCTGTGTGTCATTCCTGTGACATCATCGGGTATCGATCGACTGGATTGCGGTCCAACTGTGCACCCGGACTTCCTGCTCGCCGCCTGTGGACCTCTCAGACGGTGCTGGCTCCATATCTGGCCCCGAGCCAAGCCGGGCCGTCCCGTGCTGCAGGGCAGAAGTTATTTTCAGACGGCTGGCATGACAGGAATTATGAGCCGGTTTTCCACCAGGAAGAGCGCTCGCTGCCAGCGGTGACGGCAGAAGAGTTCTTTATTATTCATTTTAGAGAACCAGATGTTTATTGTTTTTGTAGTCTCTCCACAAATAAGTAATATGCTGGATTTTAAAACTTTAAAACTAATTAAAATTTAGATACATTATTTTATATTTGGATAAATTAATCATTTAGTACGGGTTAGATTATTAATTTATATTTAGACCAGACTTGAAAACTTGAGGGGAAAAGCTTGTTTAAATATTTGTGCACCCGGACTATATATATATATATATATATATATATATATATATATATATATATGTGTGTGTGTGTATAGATATATATATGTATATATTATATGTGTGTATATATATATATTTTTTTTTTATATATATATAGATATATATATATATATATGTATATATTATATGTGTATATATATATTTATTTTTATATATATATACATATGTTTATATGTGTGTATAGATATAGATATAAATGTATATATTATGTGTGTGTGTATATGTATATATATATATGTGTGTGTGTGTATATATATATATATATATTTATATATATATATATATATATTTTTTTATATATATATTATCGTTGCTTTTTAAGTTGCAGGCTGCAAACGGGTTGTACTGGAATAAAAGCATAATGTTGTTGGTTAAAAATAACAGCAGCGGTCACCAATGTGTCCATGTGACATTTGATAAATACGAGCTACATTTGAACTCACTCCACCTCCTCTTCCTCTCCTCCTCTCCTCCTCCTCTCCTCCTCCTGCAGCTCGCACAGTCCAGCCCATGAAGACGGCGCCCCCCGGCTCCAAGACGTTGAAGCTGCTGTCCTCTCTGAGCCACGTGCCCACGCTGACCGTGGAGCACCCCGCGCAGCACACCGCCCCCCTGTACGAGAGTGAAGAGCTGTGAACCCCCCTCCCCCCCTCCCCCCAACACTAAACCCACTCGCATCCTCAGATAACCGCGGCGCACGGCTCGGCAGGGTGAAGCTGGGCTGCAGCCTGGATTTGCTGTCCTCCCCGGGTCAGATTCGGTACTAATCCGGCTTCTGTTCGCATCACTTTGGAGGCCAATGCATGTCAGGGTACCAACGTTGTGCTTCTATTATTGTACCCTCTCAGTTCTACGCTTTCATTTACGATTCCTTGAACAAATTAAGTTTATTTACAGCAATTTACTGCCCCATGAACTCTGGTATGGTGTTTGATCCTTTTCCCGTCGTTCTAAAAAGTTTCAATTCGTTTTCCTTATCGGCTCAAGAGAAGTCGTCCTCCCAGTACATGTTTATGGGTTGAGACGACGACAACAACAACAACCTCAGTAGCTCCCCAGACACACGTTTCCAATCAGGTGCCTCGTGAAGTTAGAATAACGCGCTGTCCAGCTGCTGCCGGGCGTCACCACCGTGTGTGGGAGGCTGCGCGGCCCAGAGGCCCGGGTCCTGGATGTATGAATAGAGCCGGCGCGGCGTGCAGAGCGGACCTGCTGCACGCCAGAGATCCGCTGCAACACCTGACGACGGCACACAAGGTCACTTAAGGTCAACCCGCAAGTCGGCCGGGTTTCGGGCTGACGAGTAGGCTCCGATAGTGCGTACGTTTGGTGGGCAACACATATTTCTGTCGCATAACACGTCGCAGGGAAACATTTTTTTTTTTTTTAAACCCGCTTAAATCACCACTACCCATAGTCCAACACTGCAAACATCTCCCGCTGCACTTTAACCCCGGCATCCTCCTCCTCGGATGTCGGTCGCCGCTCCGATCCCTCGGCGTGGAATGTTAAAACTTTGGTTTGATGTTCAGCGTACAGGAGTGAACTGAAGCTCCTCGCGTCCCGTGTCGGGAGCTCGATGCTGCCCCCCCCCCCTCTCTCTCTCTCTCTCTCTCTCAAAAGATGATTCACTTTGACTCAGAACCGCAGATTTCAAGACTAAGCACTTCTTCTTTCAGTCTGTCCCGGTGTTCAGATCCAACAGGCTCAAAACACCACAGTGGTTTTGGTGAGCTAGGCCCTTTTTGTTCTGAACTGATTTTAAACTGCGTTGTGTGTGTGTGTGTGTGTGTTCTCTAAATATTGTTGTGTAAGTTATATATATCACTGGATGAATGAGGATTAAAGTCATGTGACACTGACTTTGCCTCCTAGTTGTTTGTGTTTATTTTGTGGGTCTTTCCTGAAGGATAAAGCAGGTCCCAGATCAGATGCCTGACGTAGAGCCGGTGGTGTCTCTTTCTGCCACCAGAGGGCGCCGTTGCTCCGTGAAGCCGCTTCTCCTCCCGCCAGGCAAAGGCCTTCATCTCTTGTTTCCCTCTCCAGAAGCGGTTCTGAGAGAGGACTAGACTGAGGGTGCATCCCTAGTCTCTTAATTGCATCTCTGTTTCCCTCACAAGGAAACTATACGAGGAGAGGAAATGAGGAAATGTGTTTTAAGAGATATGAGACGTCCTTTCCTCGAAAGCGTCACGTGACTGACCTTTGAGGATAGAAAGAAAAGTTATTAAAGTCATAATAGAAATGATTATTTCAGACACGCTATACAGATTTGACCTTTTTTATGACTCGTCTTTTTCTTAATTGTCAAATGTATTTTTTTACTAAAAGGACTATTTTTACATTGTAATATATAAAATGTTAAATTCTTACCCAATCTGTTTTCCACATACATACTTTGACTTTTTGGGCATGAAACCTCTACATGGTTATTATTTATTTTTTGACATACTATACATTAGGGTGACCAGATGTCCGGTTTTCCCTGGACATGTCCTCTTTTTGAGATACAAAAAAAAGCATCCGGCAGGGTTTCCAAAAACGTCCGGGATTTTGCTTCGCTGGATATTTCCGTTTCTCTGGGTCTTTCACAAGTTTTTACCCCTTACAAGTTTTGTAAATGGTATCTCCCACCTGAACAGTCATTGGTCGACTGATCTCAGGGTTGCCAGATAAACGAAATCCCCCTTTTAGGCTGTATATTACAAAACAGGCAGAATAAGAAATCCGTCTGCGTCCCAACTCAACAAGCCCCTCCTTCAGCTCCTACGGGATGAAGCCTACAATAAGCCTGAGGGAAAAATATATTAACTAAATTATGTTAAATTGTTTTTCATGTCATACAAATCAAATATTTAGACCACCCTCACTTTTAGTGCAAATCTCATTTAATTAAAATGAGGAACCAATCAAAACATTAACATACATAAAAAAACATGCATAAAACAAACAAATTTAAACAAGACAAACAAGTCTACTAATACTACTTATAAAAGCATGCATAAATGAACTAATTACATATATAAGATACAACATCATTGCCGAAGCGCTCGTGTTCTGCGGCTCATCCGACAGGCGGGTCAGGGGGCGAGCTGGCTGGTGTACAGCCGGTGGAGGACCTGCTGGGCCGCGGCCCGCCGGGCGTCTTCCAGCATGGCGGCGGGCGTGGCTCCGGGGAAGATCATGACCAGTCCTTTGAAGGCTGTGGCGATCCCGGAGATGCCCACCTTGTAGGTGAAGTAGAGGAACCCGTCGGGCCCCGAGTGGCTGTAGCATATCTCATAGAGCGGCGGGCCGACGGCGGTCAACTCGCACAGCTCGCGCAGGAGCGCCGCGGGGGACGGAGGCGACGGCGCCGGCGCCGTGGGCCCGACTCGCCTCCGGGAGGAATCGGGAGGGGGCGGGTACTGGGGGACAGCGGGTCCTCCCACTGCCCGGCAGAAACCCGGGGGGGCGGGCGGAGGGCGGGCCATGCGGGGGGGTGGGGCCTGCGGGCAGCTCGGGGTGTGGCGCGGCGGCTTCAGCGGCGACGGCAGGAGGCTCTTCGGCGGCCCGAGGGGAGACGGCAGCTCGTCGGCGCCGGGCTTCACCGTGGACTGCCACTTGATGGAGATGTTCAACGCAAACTGCTTCTTGAACGCTGGACACAGAGAGGAGAGGCGCACGGCGGGCATCGAGAGCTGAAGATCACTCGGCTTTATTCAGCAGAGAAAAGGTAACAAGTTGTTCTCCAAGTACGCAGAAATAGATAATTAGCTGAAGCAAACACCGCTGAGAGGGTAATCTCAAAAAGGTGCAGATATGGGTCAGATTATGCAACAAAGTAACTCAATTTTACAACCGACTGTCCAATGAAAAGTGGCAAATTTAAACGTTACAACCGGCCACGCCCTGCAGGTACCGGTTGTTACAGCCAGTTGTCGCCGAGCGACGGAGATAGTCAGATTACGTCATCTTTGTACGCCACGCATCGCCGTCACAGTACCATATATCCAAATACAGTATTTGTCTTCTATTATGAAAATGTAAAAATAGATCAACTGCAGTTTGCTAAGCGGACAAACAAAAGGTTTTTGTATTGCTCAGCAGAAAACCTAAAACGGTTATATATGAAAATAAAGTGCATATGTTATTCTTATCGCGTCTTTGAACACATACTAAAATGCACTTACCACAATTTCAAAATCAAATAGACACTGTATTGTTCTCTTTGTGTGTCAGTGACCACTCAACCTGCACGTAGACGCCATGAACATCTGACATTAAGCGCGCGCCGCTTGTGAGGCGGCGTGTTGGGGTGTTGCCACGACCACGCCACGGGCCAGGGGGTCTCCGGGCCCGAGCCCCTCTGAGGCGACAGGTCACGACACCAATCGATGTTCGTGAGACGACATCGTCGCTCTGCAAAAAACGAGCCGACAGTGCAAAGCGTGACACTGTTCGTCAAGCTGAGGGCTCGGTCCGGTGGGACCGTGTCCGTTTCCCCACACGGATGACTCGGCGCTCTCTGGTCCCTCATCGTGATGAATTACAAGCAGACAAAGATATCATCTTATTAGAAGAGAATCAGTTGCTTCTCCATCTCGGCAAAACAGTTGAAAAGAGTGTGGCACAGGCTGCGTTCGAGGTCATCTCCCGATTCGGAATCCTGAAAGAGAGATGCTGCCTGACCGGAGCACCGAGGTCAAGTCGGGAACACAGACGACAGGGTTCTCACATGTGGACCGATGGATTTCCAAGACTTTGAACCAAATTTCCATGACCAAACTGAAATCTCGGTATATACACTAGAACATTTCAGAAAATGTTGCGTATTGAGAGCGTACGCCGGCTTATGTTTTGAGCGTTATTCTTAAAAAAGAAACATGAATTATTTCAAACTCTGTGTCAATGAACATGTGATTATAACAAATTTCCATGACTTTTCCAAAACTTTTATGATTCAAGTTTCTTCCATGACTTTTCCAGGCCTGGATATGACCATTTAAAAAAAAAAAAAAAAATCCATGACTTTTCCAGGTTTTCCATGACTAAACGAACCCTGATATGACTTCACCGGTTATTAAGGTCTTGGCTGAGCGGATGAGGGCCGACTGAGTATTTCAGATGTATTGCAGTGAGAAAGTTCTGTTGCATCCATGATTGTGTATCAGTGAGACCGTGGTGATGGTCTTGAAGCTAGAAAGACACATCCATGAAAAAAAAAAGACTCACAAAACCATTATCAGGTCACAAGTCCACTCCTTGACCTCTTGCGTCCGCGACTACTACTACACAGGGTATGCACTGATCCCACGGGGCGCCCGCCTCCATCGACATACCTTCCACCAGCACCTTCTTGGCCATGGACGCAGCGTGGTGGGACGAGAAGGCCACGATGGCGGACACGCCCTCGATACCAGGCCCCGCCTTCAGGGACATCCGCTCCACGCCGTCGGCCATCCCGCGCAGCACCTGGGAGCAGACGAGAACCCAGACGGAACATTTATTCACAGAGCGGTTCCCACCGCCTCGGTGTTCCCAGTTCAACACACAAAACCAGTGGAGGTCCCACGGCATGGTTTTTAAATATTTTAAGAGAAACCTTAAGATGAGATTTGACTTTATGAATTGTCTCGACACAGCAGCAAAAACATTTTTTTTTTTTTCAAATATACAATAAAATAGACGGAATCTAAATAAAAAAAATGAAATGAAAATGTAAACATTAAAATTTAAATTAAATTAAATTAAAACAAAACCCCACATATTTCTCCGACTAAGCCGCGCCACGGGGCCGCTGTTACCCTCAGGAGTTCCTCCTGCTTGGTGACGGCCGGCAGGTCTCCGATACAGAGGTGCCTCTTCTCCGTGCTGCGGCGGACGCTGAGGCGGCAGCCGGGCTCCATCACGTGGCCGTTCAGCAGCCGGATGGATTCGTTGGCAGCGGCGGGCGAGTCGTACTTGGCGTAGGCGAAGCCGCGATTCTGCCCGCTGAAGTTCATCATGAGCCGGAACTCCCAGAGGGGCCCCACGGAGCCGAACAGGGGGATGAGCAGGTCCTCGTAGGTGTCCCGGGGGATCTGGCTGATGAAGACCTCGCAGCGGGCTCCCGGCGTGGGCCCGTACCACGCTGACGGCACAACGGAGAGGGGAGGGGAGTTGGTGACGCCGCCGGATTATTTGATACAGCCGCCACGTTGGATCAATAACGCAAAACACACATCAGAGCTCTGCTTCTGCACACGGGAGAGCACCCCCCCCCTCAACAACTACGGTCCGATGCAGACGTGCGCCTCTCAGCTGTTTATGCACGGCATTAAGCTATATATATATATATATATATATATATATATATATAGATATATATATATATATATATAGATAATGTAAATAAACTAAAGTAAATAGCAACTCAAGTTTTAAAGTATGCACAATTTAGATTATTGCTGTTGAAATTATGTAAATAATAACTATAGAAAGCTGGTCGACAAACATTATTGAGGTTCCAGAAACTACTGTAAGTCCACAGAACAAAGGAACGGGGTTCAGACCGCCATCTCATGGAGACGCCCTGCAATTAAAGACTGGGCATGACCGGGCATGAACCCAGACTCTCCTGATGTAAAGTCATCATCATTATTATTATTATTCTGAGAACGATCTGCCGGAATATATTTCAACCCCGACTGAACCTCCTCTTGAATTCCACGTGTTCGCATCTCTCAGCTTCTCCAAGGAGGTACGGCCGCCCGCCTCACCCTCGGGGGGTCCTCCATACTTCCTCTGGCCGTTGACTTGAGTCAGCTTGGTATTGGTCGAGTTCAGCCAAGTCTCCAGCGCCTGCACCCGCTCGTGGTTCAGCACCTGAAGGGCGAGAAGAACAGCTCCTCAGTAGCAGCACCTGATAAATAAAGCTTGTTGTGTAATGACTCCACAGCCAAATAGTTTGAAACTAAATGACTCGTATCATTAAAACATCCACAGTTAATAACTTATGTGAAAATGTGTTTTATTTCAACTTTCTTTTCCTGGAATGTCATTTAGACATGTAAACGATGCATTACCTGATGCTAACTTTTGGTAAAATAAGGATTGAATCTACAGACACAAATAGTTAAAGTAGTAAATATAAAACATACACATTTATTTATTTATATAAATAAATAAATAAATAAAGACACGCACACAGGTTAAGTAGCCAAAACGGCCCACCCATCCAAAACTATTTAACTCAGGTCCACAAGGCACGGGACAGCGCGAGCTCCAAGTAGGCCCGATTAAAAGTCTCAAACACAACGATTTACTTTGGAACTGAAAATGTCCGGAAGAAACCATTGTCCTTTCTAGAACAATAAACAAAACGTTTAAAAAAACTAAACTAGGGGGGCTTTTATCAAAGTAATGAGCGGCAGGTGGGGCTCGACCAAGGGCAAGAGGGGAGGTGGGGGAGGTGAAACGACAGCAAAACAAGCCTTCCCCAAGAAAACACAAAACACGACAAAACAAGAGACATTACGGAGCACGAGACCCGAGAGGACCATTTACACAATGTAGCCAACTGCGCCCGCGTGTTGAACAACAATGTTGCTCGTAGAGAGCGAACCACGCCGACGACTTTAACGCAATTAACGCAAAAATCGTCTCGCGCCGACAAGTTAGTTTCCGCTCAAAAAAAAAGGGCCCGGACTAACTTTTCTAATTTCTCTCAAACATGCCGCTCACCTGTTTACTTTATGAGCGGCCACATTTAAAATAAATTAAAACAAGAAAATAAGCAACACAAGTAAAGAAAGCAAAGTGAACAACGTACCTGGCTCTGCTTGCTGTCCATCGTCTCCGGCGGTGTTGTGTTCGCTCGCGCCGTGACGCCGCTCTGTAGCGCCCCCTCCCTTCTGCCCCGCGACCTGCACCCGGAGCCACTATTGGCCAACGAGTCACACTTGACACCGCGCCGCCTTCGCGGTCCGCTCGCGCGGTAGGCCATCTCCTCGTGACGTCGGGGGTTCTTCAAAAACAACATCACCGGAAATGGCTCGACGCTGACACACTGGCCTCAATGAAACCGACCTGTGGCAAGGTATCGTTTAGTTGAAATGTCTTCTGTATACCCTTAACACATAAAACACACTATGATAAAAAAAAAGTTCAAACAAGCACTTTAGCAAGTCAAGTCATTTTTCTAAGTATTACTATAGTGTTGCTTTATTGCATTTAAAGCTATGGTCATCTTGAGAAACTAGTAAGAGAACGCCAGAGTAAAAGAGAAGAAGAAGAAGAAGAAGAAGAAAAAGAAGAAATGAGTAAAAGAAAAATGATCCAAGCTAAAAAAGCCAGCACATGTCTCCAACTATTTTCTTAAGAATTTGAATAGGAATATTAGAATAGTTTGTTTTATAAATATTCATCGATGATTGTCTTTTTATCTTCTCAGTAAGGTACAGTTAGTCTGTGTTTTTGTATCATTGAAATATATAAATCCACAGAAGACATACAAGTGATTGCAGCAGGAATTCCCACAAGTGGTTTCTTTGTCATGTGTGGAACAATAACCAATTATGTATCATTATGTGGATGGTGAAGATGTGCACTCCCTTAACAAGACTACCCATACATGGAAATGGTGGACTGGATAAAGAGAATCAGTTGCTTGATGGAAAAAGCTTTTGGATTTCGATAACATCCAGGGTTTTTCCTGGGTCAAAATGGGTCTTCGGTGCTCCAAAGAAGAGTTGAGCGTGAACTCATGTGCGCGCAGCACGGCTGAGCTCCTATGTCTGCGCTCGCATCGCCGTATCAGCAGCTGGCCTCTTTGTCCATTCGCGCACCTTTTTAAAAAAAAATGTTTGCAGACTTTTTTTTGCCTTAGGCGCTCGTGATTTGTCATAGGCGTTCGGGAAAAAGGCTCAGGCGCGCACCCACATTTTCGCGCACCCACATTTTCTCTATGTAGGAAAAACCCTGCTGGAACAGGAAGTGGGTCAGCAGGTTATGCATCAACATTGTTGTTGTTTTTGACCGGTTAACCTCTGTCAGTCGTCGGAAAACAAATTCTAAGTTTGTTCTGTAACTGACGAAGCAACCAAATGGCAACAAAAGCTTTTGTCCTCCTCAAAGCGCCGTGTCCGTCGCTGAGTCTTTATTGATGTCGGTGGTAAAGAAAAAGTACGGTCCTCTTGCGCGGTGGGCACCGTGGGGTTTCTTTATGTGTGCTATTTTGACACCAGACATACTCCGGTCATATTTTTTTTTTAATCCATCCATTCCCATTCCCTCTCTCAATGCTCGTTGTTGTTGCCACACCTACACAAAGCATTTCTAACTAGAACGGGCACTCGGTAGAGAGCATACCTTCACATATCACAAGATTGGGCATTGAATTATGAACATGTTGGCATTAGTTGCATGCCAATTGGATAACAATTGACCGCGCTATGGTAAATAGAAGATCATGGTTCAAGGTTCAAGGTTTTTTATTTGCCATCTGTGCCAAGACCAGACACATCAGAATTATTTTTGCAGAAAAATTATTTCAGCAGACACACAAAACAAACACACTATAATAATAATAATAATAATAATAATAATAATAATAATAACAGTAGTAAGTAATAGAAGTGTAAATTTCTTTTTTTTTTAAAGCACTGTACAAAAAACAGTGTGGTAAAGTGTATATTAACAGTATTAACAGTAGTAAGTACAGGGGTTATCAAAAATAAACCTAAGAGAGGGGAGTGCAGAGAAAATTACCTTTTCATGACCTTGACCTTTGACCCGATCGATCCCACAATCTAATCAGATGGTCCCCGGATAATAACCAATCATCCCACCAAATTGCATGCGATTCGGTTTAATATTTTTTGAGTTATGCGATTAACACGGCGATCAAAACATAACCGTCCACATTATCAATGTGAAGGTAATAACCCCTCGCCTATTTCTCCCTTGCTTTCCCCTCCTCAGTTTTTCCGATGGGCAGCAGCAGCAGCAGCAGCAGCCGGTTGTTCGGTACGTTGGCCCAGCCGGACCCGGACCTGGGGGAGAACCCAGATCAGGAAAGGGTGGAGCCGGACCAGCTGCTCCGAGAGTGTGAAGAGGCCCTGCAGAGGCGTCCGGCCAGGCCCCATCGGGATCTGGTCAGTGCCAGCGGCACGGAGCCCTGCCACCACAAGCTCCACCCACCCATACGGATCATGCAGTGGAATATCCTGGCGCAAGGTGAGCGGCAGAAACCGACTCGCCCGTGGCTCTGCCGTCCGTTGTAGTCCGTCAGTTCATGCATGGTCCCCAGAGGGAAAATCCAGCTAACAGAGGGGACCCCTTGATTTGTTTGACTCATCCCAACACGTAAAACTACGATGCCTAATGTACTCTAAAGGTGCGTTCACACCAAAAGCGATGCGATTTTTTTCGCGCGACCGAATCCCATAAAAAGTCAACGTACAGACGCGTGAGGTCGCGATAGACGCAACATTTTTCTGGGGCGTTTACAGCGGCGCAATTTCCGCCCCTAGTTGAAATATTTCAACTTTGAGGCGGTAATCTCGCAACTCGGGCCAATCAGTTCTTGAGTTGCTCTGCGCGTCATCGCTGTCCCGTAGCTGTGGAATCAGAATAAGGACAATAATGTTATGAACACAATAATATATATTATAATGCTATGAACACAATGACAGTGTTTAGATGTTCCGCTCTCGTAGCGCTGGAAGCGGAAGTCTTTCAGACGTCACAGTATGGAGACGAGACACAGAGATAAGCCCCGCCCCTCGCGGAGCGTCTCGACACTTATGGCGTGAACATGGCAAACGGTCGAGCGAGTAAACTCGCGCGTTTTGGCCGTCAACTCACTTTCACGCAACCCGGCATGATATCGAACGAGTGGAGCGTGAACGCGATGCTCTCTCTTCCAGCTCTCGGCGAGGGGAAGGACGGCTTCACCCGCTGTCCTCTGGACGCCCTCAACTGGCAGGAGAGGAAGTACCTGATCCTGGAGGAGATCCTCACCTACCGCCCCGACATCCTGTGCCTGCAGGAGGTGGACCACTACTACGACACCTTCCAGCCAGTCATGGCCAGCCTCGGCTACCAGGGCAGCTTCATGGCCAAGCCCTGGTCCCCCTGTCTGGACGTGGAGCGGAACAACGGCCCGGACGGCTGCGCCCTGTTCTACCGCCGCTCGCGCTTCTCCCTGCAGGCCACGGCTCACCTGCGGCTGTCGGCCATGATGCTGCCCACCAACCAGGTGGCCGTCGTCCAGACGCTGAGGTGCCGGGGGACCGGCCGGCGGCTGTGCGTGGCCGTCACCCACCTGAAGGCCCGCAGCGGCTGGGAGAGGCTGCGGAGCGCGCAGGGCGCCGACCTGCTGCAGAGTCTGCGCAGCATAACGTCCCAAGTCGGCGGCGGGGGCGGGGGAGGGGGCGGGGAGTACGACAAGGCGGCGGCAGCGGGGGGGGAGCGCATCGTTCCCCTGGTCATGTGCGGAGACTTCAACGCAGAGCCCTCGGAGGAGGTGTACCGGCGGTTCAGCTCCTCGGCTCTGGGCCTGAACTCGGCGTACAAGCTGCTGAGCGCCGACGGGCAGACGGAGCCCGCTTACACCACGTGGAAGATCCGCCCCTCCGGAGAGAGCTGCAGCACGCTGGACTACATCTGGTACAGCCGCGACGCTCTGAGCGTGCAGCGCCTGCTGGACATCCCCACGGAGGAGCAGATCGGCCCCGACCGCCTGCCCTCTTACCACTACCCCTCCGACCACCTCTCGCTGCTCTGTGACGTCAGCTTCAAGGAGGAGCCCCACAGGCTGATGTAGGCGGCCAATCACAGCGGCCCTGGACCAATAGGAGCCGAACGCTCCGACTGTAGAGCATCACGTCTAAAAGGAAAAGCTACATGTAGCTCGAGCAATAGTTTGGATTGTATCCATTGACTCGTCAGTCTCCAGTTTCTAAACCCAGACTTCAGCTGGAATGGCAGCTGTGTGCTTCCTCTGCTGAACTCTGACCAACTGACCATCATTACATTAATTTATGACATTGTTCTCTGTACTTTCTATCAGTTGGTTAAACAATAATCAACAATTACTTGTGTTTTTTCATTAATTATTTTTGCCTTTAATTATTTTTTGACGATTCTGCACTTAAACAATGTTGTTGCTGTGACTACAATGAGGAGAAATGTTTGAGCACCTGGAAAAGCGCTATATAAATCAAATGTATTATTATTATTATTATTATTATTATTATTATGTGTATATATAGAAATAAAGTTATTATTTATACTTCTATTTTTGTTTTTAATTCTTGCTGATTTTCTATCTGAAGACATCTGTATTGTCACTCTAGACTGCGCTTTAGTTATGACAGGTTTTTAGTTATACAGTAAAACAAAAATCAATAACAAACTGCTCTGAACTGGGGGGGAAACCAGTTGAAGCTTTTAAACTGGTTCTGTCCCCGATGAGCTGGTTGCTGCCGGAGTCTGAGCTGGAGGAGTTTCAGGTGAACCTGCGTGACCTGGTCAATCACTAAAGTGTGTTCAACAAATATGTAATAAAAAGTTGTGAAGCCATAGTATATTATTTCTGAAAAAAACGGTAGTATATTATTTATGTATAATATAAATATATGATAGGATGTAAATAGTGAGTCATATTACAGTATTATAAAGTCATAGTATGTCATAAAATGATAGTATTTATTAAACATATATATATATATATATATATATATATATATATATATATATATATATGCAGCTCAAATCAGATCTTTAAGACTGACTGTCCACACTAATCATAAAAAAGTCAAAGTATATACTGTGACTTTTTTATGACATGTCATAAGTATAGTACACAGTCACAGTACAGTGTCATTTAGAGTCATGGTGTGTCAGTGATGGGATAGGACGTGGTAAAAACTCGTAGTATAGGATGTGATAGTCATAGTAAATCGTAAACCCCACAGCTGAAAAGTATAGGACACTGCAGGGAATCGAACCTCATCCCAGTAAACTAGGAGTACCATTACCAGTGTCTTTTTTCTTTTTGAGCCCCCCCCCCCCACACACACACACACACACACAAACACACACCGTTGTCAACTTTCTTTTGTTGTTGTTGATTTATTCCGTAACTTTCATTAAACTTGCTGTATCGTCTGACTAGTGTTAACTTTGAGGTGTCTTAAAACAACGTGGATGTGGTGTGGCGACAAAAGTCACCTCCACCGCCCCCCCTCCCCCCATCCCCGCCGTTGTCACTTCATTTTTTATTTTTTGTTGTGTCTTTGGGAAAGTCCCGTATTCCTTCCATAACTTTCATTAAACTTGATGTGTCGTTTGGTTGAAAGTCAGCATCAGCTTCGCCATCTTGTTTTTGTGACTTTGCAAAAGTCAAAGTGCGTTCCTTCGCCGACTCCAGTCCCCGCGTTCCCTCGCCGGCTCCAGTCCCCGGGTTTCTTCGCCGGCTCCAGTCCCCGTTGTTCCTTCGCCGTCTCCAGTCGCCGTGTTCCTTCACCTTCTTGATTTTGTGACTTTGCAAACGGCAACTAGTGTTAACTTTTCAACAAACTCCCCCTTAGACAAACTCTTGTCCGGCTGAAAGCTTTAAAGTGTCTTCAAACAACGTGGATGTGGTGTGGTGACAAAGAAGTCACCTCCACCGCCCACCGCCCACCCCCCCCCATCCACGCTGTTGTCACTTTTTTTCTTTTTCTTTGGGAAAGTCCCGTATTTCTTCCATAACTTTCATTAAACTTGCTGTCGTCCAGCTGAAAGCTTTGAGGTGTCTTCAAACAACGTGGATGTGGTGTGGTGACAAAAAAGTCACCTCCACCCCCCCCTCCCCATCCACGCCGTTGTCACCTTCTTTTTTTTTCTTTGGGTCTTTGGGAAAGTCCCGTATTTCTTCCATAACTTTCATTAAACTTTCTGTCAACCAGCTGAAAGTTAGCTTTGAGGTGTCTTCTAACAACGTGGATGTGGTGTGGTGACAAAGAAGTCACCTACACCGCCCACCCTCCCCCCCCCCACCATCCACGCTGTTGTCACCTTTTTTTTTTTTTTTTTTCTTTGGGTCTTTGGGAAAGTCCCGTATTTCTTCCATAACTTTCATTAAACTTTCTGTCAACCAGCTGAAAGTTAGCTTTGAGGTGTCTTCTAACAACGTGGATGTGGTGTGGTGACAAAGAAGTCACCTACACCGCCCACCCTCCCCCCCCCCCCATCCACGCCGTTGTCACCTTTTTTTTTTTTTTTTTTTTTTGGGTCTTTGGGAAAGTCCTGTATTTCTTCCATAACTTTCATTAAACTTGCTGTCGTCCAGCTGAAAGCTTTGAGGTGTCTTCTAACAACGTGGATGTGGTGTGGTGACAAAAAAGTCACCTCCACCGCCCACCCCCCCCCCCCCCATCCACGCCGTTGTCACCTTTTTTTTTTTTTTTTTTGGGTCTTTGGGAAAGTCCTGTATTTCTTCCATAACTTTCATTAAACTTGCTGTCATCCAGCTGAAAGTTAGCTTTGAGGTGTCTTCTAACAACGTGGATGTGGTGTGGTGACAAAGAAGTCACCTCCACCGCCCACCCTCCCCCCCCATCCACGCCGTTGTCACCTTTTCTTTTCTTTTTTTTCTTTGGGTCTTTGAGAAAGTCCTGTATTTCTTCCATAACTTTCATTAAACTTGCTGTCATCCAGCTGAAAGTTAGCTTTGAGGTGTCTTCTAACAACGTGGATGTGGTGTGGTGACAAAGAAGTCACCTCCACCGCCCACCCCCCCCCCCCCCCCATCCACGCCGTTGTCATCTTTTTTTTTTTTTTTTTTTTCTTTGGGTCTTTGGGAAAGTCCTGTATTTCTTCCATAACTTTCATTAAACGTGCTGTCATCTAGCTGAAAGTTAGCTTTGAGGTGTCTTCTAACAACGTGGATGTGGTGTGGTGACAAAGAAGTCACCTCCACCGCCCACCCTCCCCCCCCATCCACGCCGTTGTCACCTTTTTTTTTTTTTTTTCTTTGGGTCTTTGGGAAAGTCCCGTATTTCTTCCATAACTTTCATTAAACTTGCTGTCGTCCAGCTGAAAGTTAGCTTTGAGGTGTCTTCTAACAACGTGGATGTGGTGTGGTGACAAAGAAGTCACCTCCACCGCCCACCCTCCCCCCCCCCCATCCACGCCGTTGTCATCTTTTTTTTTTTTTTTTTTTTTCTTTGGGTCTTTGGGAAAGTCCTGTATTTCTTCCATAACTTTCATTAAACGTGCTGTCATCCAGCTGAAAGTTAGCTTTGAGGTGTCTTCTAACAACGTGGATGTGGTGTGGTGACAAAGAAGTCACCTCCACCGCCCACCCCCCCCCCCCCCATCCCCGCCGTTGTCACTTTTTTTTTTTTTTTGGGTCTTTGGGAAAGTCCCGTATTTCTTCCATAACTTTCATTAAACTTGCTGTCATCCAGCTGAAAGTTAGTAAGGTTTCAAAAAACAAGAGTCAATTTGTTTTTTGTGTTGCTACCTGTCTTGTTCAGGTTACCCTCAGAAAAAGGGACTCACCTGGTTAATACGGTTTAAAGCAACAACAACAACAACAAATTGGCAATGTGAGTCCCATTTTTTAATGGTGACCTGCACCTAGGAAACACATTGTCAGTTTTTGTTGTTGTTGCTTTAAACCGTATTAACCAGGTAAGTCCCTTTTTTTTAGGGCAACCTGGGCAAGAAAGCCAGCAACATAAAAAACAATTAACAATGTGATTCCCATTTTTTGATGGTGACCTGCACCTAGGAAACACATTGTCGCTTGTTTTTTATTGTTGCTTTAAACCTTATTGACCAGGTAAATCCCTTTTTCTGTGGGAGACCTGAACCAGACAGACAGCAATACAAAAAAAAAATTTACTCTTGTTTTTTGAAACGTTATTAACCAGGTAAGTCCCTTTTTTTTAGGGCAACCTGGGCAAGAAAGGCAGCAACATAAAAAACAATTGGCAATGTGAGTCCCATTTTTTGATGGTGACCTGCACCTAGGAAACACATTGTCGCTTGTTTTTTATTGTTGCTTTGAACCTTATTTTGTCTCTTACTGTGTGTTATCGTCGCTCGTGTCTCTCGTTGTCTCTAGTCTGTTGTCTTCTGTCGTCCGCAGCCTGGGAAGAGATATTGGTACCATTTCTTTGTCCGCGGGCGGTTGGAGATCTCGGGCTGCTGGAGGTTCTCTATGGCCTGAAGGTGGGAGGCCTCTTCCTGCTCCAATTGTAGCTTGTTGTTTTCCTCAGCCTCCTTTTCTCTTGTGATATTTTCCAACTCGATTTTCTGCTTCTCGATGGTACACGTCTTCTTGTCCAGGTCCAGGCGAGCTCCCTCAAGCTCCTGGAGTGTCTTTCTCACCGTCTGAGCCAGACCAGACATGGTCTCCAGCTGTTTGTTGTTATGAATCTGGGCTATTTGGAGCTCTGTTTGAAGGCGGTCATTTTCCGACTGCTTGAGTTCCAGGTCGCTTTCATACGCAATCTTGTTTTCATCAATCAACTCAATCAGAGTCTCGATTTGCTGCTTCAACTCACAACAGTCTTTCTTGAGCTTATCGGTCGTCTTCAGCTGGTCTCTGTTCTGTACCTTAGATGCGTGCAGCTCATTTTGGAGGAAGGTATTTTCCACTTCCAGCTTGGTGTTGTCCTCTACCTTTAGGTCGAGAGCCGTCCGATCAATTTTCTCATTCGCAGAAGCAATCGTCTCCAGTTGGTCTTTGTGGTTGACCTTGTCTTTTTGGAGCTGGCTGTGGAAGCAAGCATTTACCTCAGCCACAGCCTTGGCTTTCTGCTTCCACTTCCAAAGGTCTTTCTTGAGCTTCTCGGTTTTGTCTTCGTAAATGCTGAGCATCTTCTGGTCGCTGGGATCCTTCTTCAGGGCAGATCTAAGTTTCTCATTCTCAAGAGTGAGACGATGATTTTCCGACTTCAGTCCCCGGGTCAGGTCGTTATCAGACTGGATATCGTTGTTATCCATCACCTCCATTATGTCGCTCCAGAATTCGATCTTCGGAGATTCCTCGGTGATGGTAACTTTATTATCATTGATTGTGCAGGTTTTCTCCGGGATGTCCACCGGCTGCTCCAGATACCAAATCATTTGTTTTTGATGCTCAATGGTATCCTCCAACTGTTTCATCTTCTCGGTCATAGACCTGACCCTCGCCTTTGCCTGACAAAGGTCTTTCTTGAGTTGTTCATTCCTCCATAGTACGATCTTGTGATCATTCTGGCTGATGCAGGCGTTCTGCACGAGAGCCTCAGACATCTGCATATCTCCAGTGGTTTCTTTGTGTTGAGACATGAAATGGTGCTCCGTATTTATCAACTTGATCGTAATGTTTGTTAACTTCAGCTCTGCTTGCTCCGTATGTATCAGCTCGATTGTAATCTTTGCTAACTTCAGCTCTGCTTGCCTCTCTTTGAGGCGCGATTGTCGTCTTCTATTTATAGAGAGGAATGGTGACGTCGTTTTAGGCACACATCAAAGGCGACTACGCTAGAGGCTCCTCTCCAGCAGGGGACAGCAGCGCGCTCTAAATGCCTTAGAAGATTCCACGTCATCAAAAAGCGACACAGCTTACACCCGCGACAGCGGCGCGCTGTTGTCACAGTAATAACAGTTAGTTAGCGAGTGTATCGTTCACGGCGTTTTGCTCCGGGTCGACTGAAAGCGGTCTCAGAAGTCACGGACGGCCGACCCCTGTTGGAGCTCGTTTAGTCGGGGGTCTAATGCGACATGTGGACGAGACTACCACGAGCCGCTGCTGCGCGCGCAGGTCCTCTGGTACTGCACTGTGCAGTGTGTGTGCGTGTGTGTCCATAGTGTACGTGTCGTGAAGTGAAGATAAGGCTGGCTCTCTTTTAACTTTAACCATCCGGTGACCTTCACATTTACTAACATATTTTACCCGCAATTTAAAATTTTACCCGCAATTAAAATGTTAAGAAAATGATTAGAATTAATATTGTATATTACTATTTCCCAGGTTTAAGTGTGAGGTGAGTTATGTTTGTTTGTTGACTACCTAAATATCCCTTTAAATAAATATAAAAGTTTATATTTATTCAATGTTTTACACAGTGAAAAACATCCTGGGGTCAAATTGACCCCAAAGAACACCGATGCGTACAAGGACAGTGGAAACATGTCCTCTTGTGAATTTAGTATGAAGCAAATTCACTAATAACCTCTACAAAAAGGAGACAAACAGTTTGTGTTCTCACTGTTTGTTTGCAGCTGCAACATAAACAAATAGAATGAATACAACAGGAGAACATTTTATTAGGTCCACGTCAGACATTGCACGGTTGCTTAAGGGGGAAGTTACAATGTCGTGAGTTGATAAAACAAGATTGTCCAGTTACTACAGACAAGTCAAGAATAGAAATATACTTTATTAATCCCCAAGGGGAAATTTGTGGACACAGCAGCACCAATAAACTAAACACACAAGAATAAAATATAAATATAAGAAAGAAAGAAACAGTGACTGTGCATAAACTATATAAAGTGTAATACAAAATAAAATATATATATATATATATATATATACACAACATGTGCAAATACAGCAATGTAAAATTAAATACAATTAATATAGACAGTGTGCAAAATGCAAAGTGTGTGTATTGCCCTAGTTTCTGGCAGGAGGTGCTTTGTTATAGAGCCTCATAGCCGTTGGCAGGAATGTTCTCCTGTAGCGTTCCTTATGGCAGCGGAGCGAGAGGAAGCGGTTGGAGAACGTGCTCCCCTGTCCCTGTAGGTAGGAGGTGGTGGAGAGGGTGGTCCGGGTTGTCCAATATGGACAAAAGTTTCTTCAACGTTCTCCTCTCCACCACCTGCTCCAGGTGCTCCAGCTTGCAGCCGGTTAAGACGGCTGGCGTCACCGGCCCCGATGCTGCTCCCCCAGCAGACAATGGCAAAGTGCAGCACACTGGCTTTGCAGATTGCAGATTGCAACCAACTGAAACTTATCCCACCACATGGAGAAGGAAGGAGCTCACCATCGACATCAGAGAGCAGGGTTATTTCCATGCCTGGTAAAGTCCTTGAAAAAAATGAAATCCCCAATCATGAAAATGTGTTATAATCACATGTTCATTCACGCTGAGTTTAAAATAATTAATGTTTTTTTTAAAAGACGCTCGAAATATAAGCAGCATCGGCTCTTGCACTCATTCATGCGGCACCATTCCAATGAAATCAGTTGTTTGTCTTGTTTAAAGATGGTCCAACAGAATGGGAGGGTCTATTTTAACAATGAAGCGACACTTTAAAAGTTTTATTAACAACAAAGTCAGTCACTACGAATCTGAACTGAACACAGTGATTCACCAAAGTTGCATTACGGTTCTTGTTGAAATCTTTTTTTCTTCTTCCTTGCCACGAGTGAAGCTTGCCTAGAGCGCCAAATGTGCGCACACACACACACACACACACACACACACACACACACACACACACACGTGACTTTAAAGCGCCCCGTCCACTGAGGGTAGAGTTCCTCACGGTGTCAGCGTTGCATCATCTGTTCTCCTGCAGGAGGGAAACTCGAGACGCTCCACAGAGATGAACACGCTCTTTATGTTCTTCCCCTCATTCAGGTGCTCTAATGAGCTATCGTTTATGCAGATTAACTGTTGAGAATAATGGTCTCTCTAGTATTTGAGATAATTAAATTCTTGCTTGTATTCAAAATAATTTCCCCAAACTGTAACTAACCCTTTGATTGTAGCAACATAAATCCATTTGGCTTGTGGGTTGAAATATTAATTATTTTTCCGCTGTGAGCATAAGATTTTGGGGAAAAGTTTTTATTTTATTTTATTAGAAGTTATCTTAAATGTTGAAATTACATTATTTAATGCTAACTTTTAATAAATGAAAATCTTCAGAGGCAAATAGGCAAAGTTGTCACGGGAGTATTAGGGTGGACCCAAATGCAGGAGACATCAGAACTGGAAAAGACTTCACTTCACTCAAATTTCCGACAGGAACAAAACAGACGGGAACAGATAAATATACTTTGGTAACGCTGTAGGGCTCGGTCACAAAGAACACAAACAATCTGGCAGAGAACAAGTGGAAGTGAGGGATCTAAACAATGAGGGACTAACGAGGGGATGGGCTGCAGGTGAGATGGGCGTGAGGACCAGGTGAAGGTAATGAGGGACTAACGAGGGAGTGATCAGAGGCAGGTGAAGGGAGTTGGACTGACGAGATGGGAAGCAGGATCTGGAATGACATGATAGTTAGAGACAGGATAAAAACAACTAATAAAAAAGGAAGGTATGGAGCTGAACTGTTACAAAAGTTGTAAACAATAAACAGTTCAATGTGTATTTTGTCTGAAAGAAGACATATGATGGAAGCAGAATAGCCCCAAATCTCAAAGTTTACCAGCATATAAAACACAATATTTCTGCCTTTAGTGACTGAGGAGCTTTGCTTTACTAAACAAAGGACTTTACCTTTAAACATATATTTTATTGGAAATATAGGAAGCAGCCTATCACTAATTTATAACAGGATTTCAAACAGAAAAGTCCATATATATATATATATATTTGTTTAGCGTCAGTAATGAATACATTTCAGATTCACGTATGACTTCATGGTTAAATACTAGTTGATTGAGAGATGCATCCAGGAAGACATTGTGATGTGTTTCTGGGACATGAGGTCACCCTGTGAACACAAAGACGTACATGCAACAGTTTAATGCACCAATAAAATAATATGACCAGCCTTCTTAGACAGAATATTTTATTCAATCTACAGATTTGCCCCCAGTAAATTTTTCTTAGGACTTTATCATCTTCAAGTTTTGTATTCATAATGTCACACACGTGTTCTGAATGTACAGTTGAAGTGGCAGCATTGCAGTTGTTAAATGCTGCTATTGAAATAACACACAAATCTCAGTAATCCATGACTTTTCTTACATTCTAAGCTCATTAACATATAATAATACAATTTCCTATTTAAAACAGTTATTTAAGTTGTATTGCTGTTATTCTTTTCTTTTTTTTAAACAGGAATCAACAGCTTCCTCTGATGGCAAATATTCTGTCCTGAATGTGTTGATGTTGATTGGCTGTTAGCTATAACCCCGCCTCTTTCACATGCTTATTGTAGATTATATGTAGATGGAGGTGTCCCTGTTTGATGATTTTTGTTCACATTGACCCGACATTGGCTTTAGTACTGCCAACTGAGGTTGGAAGTGCACTCGATCCACCTTCCTGACAACCCTTTGTAGGACTAATATTATGTTTATTCCACTTTATAAAGCATGACTAAGTTTGAGTATCAAATACACTTAAATCAACGAGGAAGCTATTTATCTAATTGATTTTGGCAGTTCTGTTTCAGACATATTTATAGTGTGAATGCAGCTCCCCTATCAGACCTTTCGCCAATTAAATCAGACGTTGGAGTCAGCGACCAGAGCCCTCCCTTCTTCCCAAACATGTTGTGTTCGTTTTGGGGCGTCTCTCGGGACCGAGCTTACCGAAAGAACCTGGCACACCATTTATTTTCCGATTGGGTCCAGATGTCGTTCTTCAGAACTGGCTAGTCATTTGTGAGAAGTTTATGATGCAGTTATTATTCCTTCTATTATTGCCCAAATCCCCATTTGCAGGAAACATCTGTTTCCCAACCAAGTATCAAAACAAGTTACACAATTGTTTCTGTTGGCTAACTCGAAGGAGTTAACATGATTTTCTCCAACACCACATACTAGTTTGTTTTGTCAGAGCATTCGATTTATTGATTTCTGATAAGATATGAGAATTTCAGCAAAAATCCAAAATTCAGAAAAAAATCCAAATATTACCAACCCTTGATTTTTTTTAAACAACGTAGAAATGACGAGTCTTCTTAATGAAGGTCTCCTTTACTCATGGAGGTCATACAGAGGCATCGCTATCAGATCGAGAGCATTTCATAACCATTTTTAAAGTTCCTCACAGTGACGTCCAATAATAACTTTTAAAAACCTTGAAAAAACCAAACTCACTCGTGCGTTCTGCATCGGGAGGAGGGGTGACGGTGGAGGACGGCGCCTAACCTTCAGCACTCTGAGGAGTTTCCTCTCAATGCGCCGCCATGTGTGTTGTTCTGCCCGTCCCAGGATGGAGCGCAGGCCTCTGGCACTGAACGGCTGCTGCTTTGTCAGCGACACAAACATTATTCTTTCAGGCAGCAAAAAGGTGCAATATACAGCGACTTAAAGGGAAAGCAAAAGGCTGCATTATACAGCCACTTAAAGGGAAAGCAGAACGATGCTCAACCGCTGACTTTCTGTTTTAGTGACAGGTGGTGTCTATTTTTTCTCTGTGTCTTGCCTGGCTTCCACACACGGCTACTGCACACACACACACACACACACACACACACACACACACACACACACACACACATACACACATATGCACACATTGATGATAATCTGTTAGAAGCCGGAGAAAGACAAATGGATATTGTTAGTTTCATAGTGTGTTGAGGATTTTTTTGTATTTTTTATTTTGTATCTAAAACATTTTGGGAAAACCTCAAGTTTGCAGCGAGGGAAGACTATTTAAAATCGATATTCTAGCTAGTTTGAAAAGGATCTCTAAGAATTGAATATCCGAATGACGGATAACCGCAAACACGAGAATTGGAGCTGACTGGGTTGTTATTCTATGTCATATAGTTCATTTTTTTAGGAAGAAAAAAAAGGCAATTTTTCGGTAGAAGATGGCCAATAGGTTCCGAGCATAGACTGTAGATAACAAGCGGATGTATTCATACTTGTAGCAGACGTGAAAACAGTGAAAGAGCGACGTAAAGACATCGTTTACGGCTCTGGTAGCGACAGCGACCTGTCAATCACCTTGAAGCCCCGCCCTAATGCATACCCTGCTTTATTTTCTATTTGACTCTAAATTGTGCATAATTATCTAAAACAAACATCAAGCTGTATTGAAGAATACTTGAAACTAAAGATTGAGACCATAAACTCTTGTTTACAATGTTTACTGAGGGAATAAATCAAGAGAGAAGTAGAGTCATTTTATCATAGACTCCTATACAACCAGAGGAGTCGCCCCCTGGTGGTCAGTGGATAGAATGCATGTTTGGAGACACTTCTGCTTTGGCCGGAGGTACCGTGTGTGTGGTGAGACAGGCAGCGTATCAGAGTGTGTGAACTGGGAAACGAAGGTCTGCAGCTGTTCATTCAACTCCCCGACACATCTGCACATCAAGGCTCATCGGCGCTCCTGCAGCCCGGCTTCGGCTGGCGAAAAAAAAAGTCAGTTTACTCGTGTTTCAAATGTTTTATTCAGGAACAACCTTCTGCGCTCTGCAGTTTGCGAGTGTGCGTTTCTTGTTTTCCCGTCCTTGTGAGGACCAGATTGAAAACACTTGGCACATTTATAAAAGGGTTTAGTTCAAGATTAGGTTTTGATATTTAAAATTAGGATTATGGGATCAAACTGAAATTAGTTTAGCATTATAATTTAGGGTTTAGTAAGAATAAGGAAGTATGTTAAAATGATTATGTTTTAACTAGAATGTTAGGAAAGCACACAGAAAAGGCAGAATAATAAAAAACGAAACAAAAAAATTCATATATTAAATTGGCTAATGGGAAAAAAATGACGGCGTGAACACAAACTCCTCAATTACACAACAACACTTGTTTAATTGTTGCACAAAACATCATAGCAAAGAGCATCTACTAAAACCCCAAAACTGATGGTTATGCGCAAAGCAATAATGGAGCTTCTCAATATGATAATTTCAAAAACAATCAAGCATAATGTTTTAGTGCCCAGCAGATCCCAACATGTCCTCTCAGCTCACCGCCGATGCTCTGAAACTCGGCACAGTTCACTGGCTGCCTTGGAGGTAGGAAAATCAATCTGCAAGCATATGCTTTGGTTTGAGGACGGCTCGTGGCAGTAAGTAGGCCGTTTATAGTTTATGGGCAAAAAAATATGGAAAAGCACCAGCATGTACCTCCAACACGTATGCAGATAGCGGAGCGTCCAAACAGGATAGCACTCTGGAACAAGCAGCCTTTGTTCCGTAAACATCACGGCTGCTTTCCTGCTGGTGGTCCCAGGGACCCCCAAATGCACCCCTATTGCGTCATCACGATGAGAAATATTACAAGACAAGAGTTGTCCAGTGATTTGGAAATTGTGCCATAATGTTGATGAACTCCTATTTGGTTTTCAAGGGAATTATTTATAAAACAATTCTTGAGAGTTATGAATGTAATTAAAAACGTATTAATATGGAAGATGCATGTGGTAGTATATATACATTTTTTTTTATTTACTTTATTTTATATACATTTTCAGATTTATTTTCATTTCAATTTAGGATGGGAATTCATAAGCATTTTTTGCTTCTATCTATACCTTTTCAGTCTCTCTTTTTTTATATTATAGAGAATAATATTGTATTGCATTTGATTTGATTAACTGAATAAAATACACAAACAAACAAATGTTCAGGGACTTGCGAGATACAGATTTATCAAAGAATGGACACAATGTATGACGCAGAGGCCGAGCCTATGAGCCTACACTTCCCATAATGCAATTATATTCCAATGTTATTGCCCCTGAAAAAAACTCCAATCCAACAAAGAAGGCTGCGGATGACGTGCCTGAGTTGGTCCTCAGAGCCCGGAGGCTGCAGCGCCGAGAGCTGTTTGCCTCTTTATTTATGCCACTCTGACACTTCCCCATATTACAAACCTACTGGCCAACAGGACTAGAGAAGGTGTGTGCATTGACCCCAGAGTGACCCTGTGCCACGCTGCTGTGGGGTCAGCCTGCTGGGAGGTCAATGGGGTCACTGCGTGATCCGGCCCGGATGAATTGATACCGATAAGTTGTTCTGAATCTGTGGATTATATAAAATAGACATCTCAGTATGCCTGTGAGGTTCAGTATGCGTCAGAAGCCAAACGCACTAAATCCGTTCCGCTCCCACAATGCAACTCAATATTGAACCCTCCTTGGTATTAGTATCACTAGAGTGTCCCTTACTTAAATGCATATTATTTTGGGATTGAAAGTGCATTAAGAAACACTCAGTGAGTAGAATGACACTGTTTGTGTTTAGGGAAGCAGATATAGACAGATTTTAAATAGGGCTTTCACGCCCTGATAGTTGGCTTTTGGCACAGTTGTGCATTTTTCACAGTTAAGCCGTTTCTTTCATTAGTAGTCACAGCAGACATCGTTCCTGCACCGAGAAGGAGGTAAGTGTCTTTTGATTTTTTTTTTTAGAAGAGCATGAACACATTCATGTGGCCTTGAAGAGCCTGCAGAGTGAAAACACTGCTGCAGAACAGCCCCCGCGGGACTGCTTCTGTGCCGCTTGTTGCTCCTCAGGTAATCGCTGTTAGTGATGCATGTGTTTGGATACTGTGTGTGTGTGTGTGTGTGTGTGTGTGTGTGTGTGTGTGTGTGTGTGTGTGTGTGTGTAGGCACACGCGTGTAACTTTTCGTTTTTCTTCTTCTGGGTCTAACAAATGAGAAAATGACTCATATTTCCATTTCGGCCCCGAGGAGCCGCCTACTTCGCCAGCGTATATAATATAATATTAGATATATGTACATATATATTCAGAGCATGTGGCAACATCTTACACATTGCATCTTAAACCTCTTAAATAATAATGACGTTTTATTACTTTTCTCCCAAAATTGTATTTTGATTGTGGCTTATTAAGTCATGAATATTGACCCATTTGGAGAACTGACACCAGTTATTTTTATCCAGACCAGCTACCACCGTGAACTGGTGCTCATGGCTCCTGTGGCTTAGGGTTAGGGGTTAGGGGTTAGGGGTTAAGGGTTAGGGGTTAGGGTTAGTGGTAGAGCGGCTCGTCCTTCACTCGGTGAAGTGGTGTGAGTGTTCCTTGGTCCTGAGGTTAGCGCTACAAGCACATTTACCACTCATGTATGGGGATACGTTGTGGAAATGATCATACATCGGGATGAGTACGTGCACTTTGATGCTCTAAGTACATTTATCTGATGATACTTTAGTCCCAATCCAGTTCATGTTACCGCCGGTAATTAGTGATTTATTTTGAAGGACAGAATAAAAAAACAGCTGTGCGAGACCTGAGCCACCGACTGTACGGAGATCCAAGAGGCGCCTGCCAGCCGGCCGTGTTTGTTTGTGTGTGTGTGTGGTTTGTGTTTGTGTGTTTGTTTGTATGTGTGTGTGTGTGGTTTGTGTTTGTGTGTTTGTTTGTATGTGTGTGTGTTTGTGTGCGAGGGGATGTAGCACTGGCATTGCTCTGAAGGTTTACTGATCAACTAACCCTCTTCTCTCTCTCTCTCTTTCTCTCTGCCTCCATCGGGAAGGGAGGGGGGGGGGGGCTACAGCTCGCTGAAGCAGTGGGTGCAGAAATGAAAAAACAACAAAAACACTGATGACTTTTATGGATTTTTTTTAGATAATGCCTTTGCTGCAGGATCTGGTCTGCTTGGTTCATTGTGCCAAAAAGAGAGAGAGAGAGAGAGACGGAATGTTGCAGATGAGAAGGAAGAGGAGAGGAAAGAATAGAGATTTAGAGAGGGGGGGCGAGAGGGAGAGAGAGAGAGCTAGAGAGAGGGGGGAGAGAGAGAGAGGAACTCAGATGAACAGATAGACCAGAAGAAGAAGGAAAGAGGGGAGGAAGAGGGGATGGCTTGTGAGGGAGAATATTGAGTTGGGAATACGGAGTTTCCTCCTGCCATGCCTGTCTTGTTGTTGTTGTTGTTGTGTTCCCAGCAGGGAAGTTTATCTGAAGTATCTGGGATCTAAGTGAATTACTGTAGCCTATCTCCACAGGAGCAGATAAGAAGCCCAGGCCGCTTTCAGGACAATCAGATCGGCATCAAGGTCTCGAGGCATTTTTATTGACCATCCCAGGGCCCCCATGGAGTTAATATAGTGTGTGTGTGTCTGTGTGTGTGTGCATGCGTGAGTGCATGTGTGTGTGTGTGGCGTATTTAATTCCTGCTTTCCGTTGCTACGTTGCTCCTGCTTGGGTTCACATCAACACTTTTTCATTGCCACAAGTGACCTCGTTCAAACACACACACACACACACACACACACACACACACAGTCAAACGTACACAGTCAAAGAGCATACAGTCAAAGGCAGGCCCATTGTGTGTCAGCCTTGCAATTTCCCACAAGAGCTGTGCGAGTGTTGGATGGCTGATGAGTGGATGTGACATCCTTGTGTGGATGGCCCACTGTGTGTGTGTGTGGGTGTGTGTGTGTGTGTCTGGCCTTTGAATTAGACTAATTCTCTCTCTGGCCTTGGCGCCACACAAAGCGGCGAAGGCTGGAACTTGAAGCCGCTCTGCAAAGCGATCCAAGCGGCTTGTGCGGCGTGTCGACCGTCTACTTATTAGTTGCTGTTGAAGCGCTGATCTTTCTTTCAGAGCCCATTCCCTTTTTTTCCTCTTCTTCCAAAGTGTATTCATCTTAGCCGTGTTGTTTGGTCGCCCAGAGATACCGCACCATATCCGCTCTGTAAAGTTGCTTTTAGGTCACTCAAACAACTAAACACATCACCTCTAGTGCGGATCGCTCCAGTCATTTTTTCCCGTTTGAGATATCCTCTGAGACTTTAATACAGTAGGAATAAACTGATTTATTAGATTTTTGATGCTAAAAGCAACTAGAATAACCCAACAGCAACAACCATTTCTGGAAACTGATTTCACTGGAACATGTTTCTCTCAAAAAGAGAGTCCATATGAAAAGTGTTGCAAAGAAGTGTCTTTTTTTTTCTTTTTTCCATGTGTCATTTGTCAACATTTTGGATCCAGGAGACATTCATCACGTGGATTGCTTAAGGGCGAACCGGAAGGTGGGCGCTATGCAGATGACACCTGGTCTGACGCCCATGTGACTTAGAAATCAGCCGATGTCTGCATATTGATGTTTGATGATTGCCGTGTGTATCCACACCCAGAGGGGTCGGGCGGGTTCAAGCAAGGTTCCAAAGAAAAGATCAAAGGTGAATAATTTGAAATGTAAATATACACAGCACATTCTTCAATAAACTAAATTAATAAAATATAGTTTTTGCTTATATGTTCGAAAAGGATAAGGCAGAAGTACACACTTATGTACTTACTCACATCATCTTAAGGTGCGTTCACACCAAAAGCGACGCCCCAAAAAGCGTGAGTTTACTCACTCAACCATATGTTGTGTTCACGCCATAAGCGTTGAGACGCTCCGCGAGGGGCGGGGCTTATCTCCGTGTCTCATCTCCATAAAGACCGTTATCATCTCCTTCATCCACCAGAATAACTCACCACTAGTTGTGCTTTATACTTGTTGTGGACGTCCCACACACTAACGCCCTCGTGTTTGGGTTGATGACATCACCCGTAGGCTCACACAGCTCGGCCACTTTCACCGATGAAGTCACTGTTACGACTGAAAGACTTCCCGCTTCCAGCGCTACGAGAGCGGAACATCTAAACGCTGTCATTGTGTTCATAACATTATAATATATAATATATATTATTGTGTTCATAACATTATTGTCCTTCTTGTTCTGATTTAACAGCGACGGGACAGCGATGACGCGTGGAGCAACTCGAGAGCCGATTGGCCCGAGTTGCGAGATGACCGCCTCAAGGTTGGAATATTTCAACTAGAGGCGAAAAGTGTGCCATTGAAAACGCATCAACGCCCCAAACCGGGCGCCCGGAAAAGTATCGCGTCTATCGCAGCCACGCGTCTACGTTGATTTTTCATGGGATTCGGTCGAGCGAAAAAATCGCTTATCTTTTAGTGTGAACGCACCTTTAGACCCACTTCCCCATGACACAGCAGGCCCAATCGACAAGCAGCATCTCATCCGACGTCCTCGAGATAAGATCTGACACATTAACTGATACGTCACTTTGTTGCAGAAGACTGTAAACTGTTTTTCGTCGAGGGATGCAGACTTTAACGTTTGACCCATTTATGAAGAAATCTCCCACGAATCCACAACCAGACGGGCATCCAGGTGGAGGTCCTCTGTCATGTTTCGTCGTTTATGTTAAGTTTTAGTCCTGTTTTCCATGTCCGCTTTTATTTTGTAGTAACTGTCCTCTCTTGTTTCAGGGACTTTATTTCCTGCCCCGGTGTTTCCTCGTTAGTGTGATTGTCTGCTCCACCCTGATTGTGTCCACCTGTTCTCCATTTCCTCATGTATTTTACGTCTGTGTCTACCTGTGTCTTGTGTCAGATCGTCTTGTCTCATGTCTCTTCCTGATCATTCTTGTTATTGTAGCCTTTGGTCCTTGTTTGCTTTTCCAACGTAGTTGAGATTTTGTTTTGTACATTGTGGTCAAGTTTTTTTCCAGCATAGCTGTGATTTTATGTTTACTGTAAAACCTTTTGATTGACCTAAACGTTGAGTCGTGCTTTTGGGTCCTGTCTTTTGCGTCGTGACATCCTCAACACGACCGGGGAGTTCTTCTCCCCCTTTGTAAAGATGCGTCAGGAGATTTGGAGGGCAAATAATGAACACAGCACGACGGAGATCCAGTCATCCAACACGCCCGCACCGCCCTCACACAAGAAGTCTGAATCAACTCCACCCTAAAGAGTGCCACGTCCCGCTCTCCAGACATCGGGAACGCTCCCGCCAGATGAAAGGTGGGAGTGTAAGCCGAAGCCTGAGGAGTGACAGAAGCCCTGCAGGCTCCGTCGGAGCCGACTAATGAAGGTGAAGATCAGCTTTAACCTAAAATAGTTCAGCCTTTAAACAGCTTGTTATACTTCAATGTGTCATATTTGGCGTGTATTTATTTTGGATACACAGTGTGTGTGTGTGTCCATTGTAAGTGCATGTGCACACGTAATAAAACACTCACCTGAATCCTATAGTCCCACAGACGGAAGTTGCCGCATGTGTTTGATCGTGGGTTCCAGCCAAACAGCCTCCCATGCATGCCCCCCCCCCACACACACACACACACTCCTGACCCCCCTTACCCTATCATGCCCTCTTCTGTCAATGGGGTGCGCTCATTTCTCTGCAACTAGTACACTGTTTATCTATGTGTGCATGTGTCTCGAGTTCTTTTTTAGGGGGTTTGCTCATCATCATCATCATCATCATCATCATGAGCGCTGTGGTAGACTCTCCGCTGGCAGGATGTGAAAAGTTTCACCGGCGTCTCTTGTCGTCTTCCTCAGAGTTAAATTAGTTGTGTCAAAATCTGTCAGTCTGTCGCTAAGAAGTGTCAGCTGCTTAGCGACAGCCGCGGGGCCTTGTCTGACACACACACACACACACACACACACACACACACACACACACACAAACTGTCAAACGCATGCGATCTGCCATGTACGCACTTGAGAGATTGTGTGTGTGTACATGCTTATACTGTACCCCCCCCCCCTCCCTTCATGCACCCCCTCCCTCCTCACACACACACACACACACACACACACACACACACTTGCACAGCTGTGCTCTACGCTTCCTTCGCCTAAACATCAGCCGGGATGATCTGTCTTCTCCAGTCTCACCTGAGGGCGGGCTGCGAGCGCCGGCAATCTGTCGGCTGTCACTCTCCATCACTTCTCAAGCCTCATTCCCCCCCGATGCACACAAACCAGAGCCCGGCTGTGACGACTCTTTAAAGACTTTGAAATCAACTTGAGTCATCTGACTGAAGTTCAACAGCTGCTCGCTAATGAAGGGACCTTGATGTTGGGAGGCCCGGTCCGACAAGCGCCTAGCTTTTTGAACTCGTTATTGAAAAAGGGAGGAAAAACCACAACGCTCGACGGTGCCTCCGCACAAAGTCTTAAAGCACAACGTATCCGACTCAGGTTTCACGTGATCTTTGACAAAAGTGAAACCCACTTGCCTTGCAACGTGGATCAGTAGCTCTTCCTTCAGGGTCCCCTCCAGACGCCTCTATCTGTCCCACCGACTTACGATCCAGGCGCTCCATCAAAGGGCGAAAACCCGTCGACCTGCGATCGCTCTGCTTGGTGCATCACGGGACAACGCCTTCGTTTGAAGTACCAACTCAGCGAGAAACATATCCCTCTCCTTTCTTCTGACAAGAAAGCAACACTTTCCAAACTGTTCAGAGACTCGCAGCGGATCATCCCCGTCCCAAGTTCACAGAGCGCTTCCTGGTTCCGTGGGCCGAAACATGGACGACGCCACGGAGAACCCCTAGACATCCTCATCCAGAGTGTAATACTTTGTATCCATAAAAGTATGCGTTTTGCCTCATATCCCCAGGGAACTGCTAACTGTTCTGGCCCTTCGGCGATCCTCGACCTGGCCTCGCCGGAGACGGGCAAAGTGGTCCACACGCTTTCCGATTTCACCACAACTCTATCCCAAACCTAAACAGATCTGGGATATTCCCTAAATTGTACTTGAGGCATTCATTCTGCTTCAGACCGCCGCCACCGCTTCACGGTATTTACGGCCCGGAGCTTCCGGATACTTTTTTGTCGTCATTGTCGGTTTCTGTTACTCATCATGTCTCTCGATTCAGACCCCTCCCCCCTGTGTGCCGTCCTCCCGTGTGATGACAAGCCCCGCCCTCATTGTTTCCACCTGTGTCTCGTTCCCGTGTTTAGTGAGCGTCTACTCCTTGTTGGGTACCAGTTTGTCTCTTAACGTTTCATGAGCTTACCAGCAATTTCCCCCAGTGTTTCTTCCTGTGTTTTGACCTGTTTTGGTCCACCTGTTACTCTCTGCCTGCCGACCTGGATTCCTTTGCCTGTCTTGTCCGATTACCCGCGTACCGAACCCTGCTTGAAGTAAAGTGAACCCGACGGTCTCGCCTTGAGTCTGTTTTCGAGTCTTCCCTCTGGCTCCCAGCTTCCTAGCACGAGGCAGGGAATCACAAACTTATTGGCCACTGGTCTTCTGCAGACTTCACATACATCCACAACAACCTGAACTACATCAGAAATATCGACGCGCAGCTTTCTTCCCAAAGGTTACTCCCGGGGGCTCTGTATAACATCCCTTGACCCCTAATTCATTCATCACATGACCTCAATCCCTTCATCCCTCAACCTCTGGCTCCCAGACAATTTTGAGTTGAGAAAAAAAAATCTCCGCCCACCACCCTGTAATTTTCTCTATTGTGCCAGATTACAGCATAAGTAATTTACGGTCCGTTTCTTAAAGAGCAAGTCTTTGTTCTATCATGCAGCACCAGAAGTTGCATTAAAATTATACGTTAAAAATGCTATATGGCTCTCAATGAAATATATTTGGCTTTTATGGCTCTCCCAGTCAAAAAGGTTCCTGACCCCTGCTTTAAAGCGTTCCTCTTAAATAATCATGCCTCCAGTCCATCTTCAATACCTAATAAATGTTCTGGCGTTACCCATATTATCATTACCGTTGTCTCTGTGAGTGAAATGTAGCTCTCCGACCAGAAAGCATTAATGCAAATCTTCCGATGGCATATCTTTACTGAATATCGACACACAAAACAATCTGCAGCTGATTGAGCATCCCTAATGGCAAGCCAGGAGGCTAAAATACAATGATTAAGTGACGAAGAGCGAACCCAGAGTGTGTTGTGTTCACAATGCAAAGTGCAATGTGGGCTTGGAGCTAAGCATACTCAGGGTATTGTTTGTTTCAGAAGGGTCTGAGTCTTTAGGAGTGTTCACATATGCACATAAAATGCTGACGAAGCGCTAAAAGGATCCACGTGTTAGAACACCCGAAAAAGCTAACAGGCTTTTTGAGATAGCACTTTAAAATCCTGCCGCTGCAGATGTACAGCTTTGTTTTTTTCTCCCCCCCCCCTACATTAACAGAAAATGCTTTCTTGTGAGAACCAGTTTGGAACTCCTCCTTTATTCCCAGTGGTTAATAAACGCAGCCTTCTTGGAAAGTGACCCTCAAATAAACCAACGAGACATTCCAGTGAAATCCGTTTTTTTACTGATCCAATTAAGAGCCCTCCAGTTGGTTTCAGGAAAAGGTAAATTGGCGTTTGTTTCCTTTGTAATGTAATTAGTAAAATCTTTTCAAATACAATTAGGCTACCACAGCTTTAAGGGTGTGCAAACTAACACAGCCTGGGTTTTCCTTTTATTACGGATGTCAGGAAGATGTGCCCAGTTCATAAATCAAAGTATTGTCTTTTCTATTGTCTTATGTATTTCTTTATCTAACTAGTCAATATGGGAACACTGATAATATAGGTTGGCTACTTTTCCTTGGCTTTTTTTTCTTCTCTTCATCAGGATTCCTCAACATTACAAAGTATATTAATTTATTACTTCACATCCTTTGCTCTTTTTAAACAGCTCTTTTTACAAAGAGATGATAATAAACTTAATAAATCGACCCAACGGACTTGTTGTGCATACCGAGCCTACAGCACAGTGTGCATTTTGATGTTCAGGGAGGTCTTTTATTTTCATATTGTAGCAACATATAATATGACAAATTAAAGTTCATCATATTGTTGTCATTTTAAAGCTAATTCTGAAACAACGTTGAGGAGATCCAACAAATATCAATCAAATGATGCAGCGGGCAGCGATGTCAGCTGTCCTCCCTACGTTTAAAAACCTCAACACGACGGAGAGACACACAAACACACACACACACACACACACACACACACACACACACACACACACACACACACTGTCTCAAAATACCTCTGCTATGGTATGAAACGATGCTTTGGAGTTACTGTGGCTCAGTGCTGGAGCCGGGTCGTCCTTCACAGGATCAGCGGTTCGATCCCTGGCTCAGGCAGTCCATGTGGAGGTGGACTTAAACTAGACTCTTAACCCCGAGTGTATGAATGGGTATGAATGACATAAATGAATTGCTGTTGTTTAGTTCTTTAGTGTGAACTGTGTTGCAAAAAGTAAATTGGAAAAGTGTGTGCAACGCTAAAAAAAACAGGAGTGTCAGTTTCAATAAATGTGCAAATAATAATTGTGTAATTTGTGTTTGTCGGCTACTGAAAAACAAAAACATTTAATTAACACCTAACGTTTCAAGTATTTCAAATGAATGTGTCAATCAATACACTAATACGAGAAGGTTTGGGGGCGGGGGGTGTTTTTAATGTTAAATTAAGGAACGTGCCGTTCTCAAGGGATTCTTTATTAATAAGTAACACAATTAAAATAATAAAAGAAGAACAGGCTGTGAGTGCTCCGATGTCTTTGCTTCAGTTGAACATGCTAATCCCTCTTCTCCCGGGTCTTATTCTCTGCACAGGAGGTGGCGGAAAAGAACAAACGCGTTAAAAAAAAGAAGAAATCCTCCTTTGAAATACAACCCGCTCCCCCGATCCCGCTCTCATTTGTCGGCGTGTTGGTGATCCGTCTGACAGACGGAGGCTAATTCAACGCGGCGATAAGGCGTGTCATTGGCTCTTTGTGTCGCTACTGTGCTTAATTTGACCTTCTGCAAGTCGCCTGGCACGCTGGTCAATATTAGCTCGGCAGCCGCTGACTCAAAAGGACGTTTGTTTGCCCCTGCGCCACAGAAAACAAACACACACACACACACACACACACACACGCGAGGGTGCCGATGGCTCAGATAGTAGCGCGGAACAGTCACTCACCAAGGCCCCAGAGCCAACAACAAAACACAGTATCGGCAGATGTTTGATAAAGGAGAAGCTCCCTGTGTGTGTGAGCTGGGGCGTCGCATGTTTTTATGGCTCACATGGTATTGCTCACGTTTCTTTTTTCGCCGGGACACTTATTGTTATGTCATCCGACACAAACAAGCCAATAAACCAGAACACACATATCGAGTAAGGGAAACTGGATTGAACGGCGGTAGCATGTTGGGGCGCAGGATGAGCACCTAACCACGTATATACGCTGTTGACGAAAACCACGTCAAGTCCAGTTAGGGTGTCGCCGGGCGAGTTTAATGAAGCGTGCCGGCACACCGGTGAACCCACAGACACTGAGCCGAGCTGAGCCGGAGAGGCGACCCAGAGCAAATGAAAAGGAAGTCTTTTATACAGTCAGCCAGAGCAGTGATTAGACTGTGTACAGTGTGTACAATGTGTGTGTACATTGTGTACTGTGTGGCGAACAGACATAATGTAATTATAAGTGCTAACTAAAGGCAGTAAGAGCGCATTCAGACCCGTATGAAGGACCCCACATTTGGCATTTGTTCATGTCAAGGGATCAACACATTAAGGGGAGGTGGGTGGGGGGGGGGGGATGGGGGATGGGGGGGTTGCCGTGGCCACGATGCATTCTTCAACAGTACCGGGGCCGTGGAGGAGAACGCCCGATCCAAGCGGATGGGCTCCATAGACGAAGTGACGGCTCAGCTGTAGGGATCACGCTTCACCACAACCACTCAAGGGTGGATGTTTTAAAATAGTCGATTGTTTACCTTATTTTCTCATTCTGTAGTTTTTGCACTCCACAAATGTCGGATGTTAATCCCATAGAGCCTCTCTGATATTGATTCCACTTACCATAAGCCCTCAGTGTGTCACAGTGTCAATGTAATGTTCATTGTAAAAATTGTTGAATAATAGGATATTGATATCCACTGCTGCATTTAAAAATGAATCTTTCGCAAACTAAACCTACAATTTTAATGCCATGGTCTCTAAATATCACAGAAAAAAAAACAACAAATGTCATCTAATACTGTTAATGTCAAGTCACATCCCTTGACTCTCCCTCCCAGATAAGATAAGATATTTATTTATTAGTCCCACAGTGGGGAAATTTCAGGATCACAGCAGTGGGTGTACATTAGAGCATTAATAAAAGATACAAAATAAAAACACAAAACTAAATACTAAAATACTAAATACTACTACTAAAATACTAAATAAATACTAATACAAAATTACTGCATACAAAATTCTTAATGACTAAAATACTAAATACTAAAATACTAAATACTACAAGGGTAAAACAAAGTAAAGTGCTGAGTAAAGTAAAGTAAAGTGCTTAGTAAAGTGTTAAGTTTGTCAGGATCTCCAGCTATATAAGTGCCGTGTTGAATCAGATCTTTGGATTGAATAATTAATAAATTGTTGATGAAAACAAATACGTTCCGACCTCCATCCACTTTCATACACACACTATGGCTCTCCTAAGACCCTCATATGAAACCCATTTGAAACTATTCAAACTATCCCTTTCATACATAAAGTAGTTAACATTACGGTGGTCTTTTGTCGTAGAACAAATTTAATGTTATTATTTTCTTGTAGTCCTTTCCCATTTTCTTCAGCTTCATGAATCTCTTCAAAGGGACACAGAAAAAAAACAATCTCACAGGCTCGATTGTACAAACGATAATCTACATAATTGATTTTGACATCATTCTATTAAATATCGGAGTAAAATCAATAAGTGTCCCAGTACTCCACTGATCAATAGGAAGTGATGCACCAACAAAAAGCAGGATTAAAGGAAGAAGAGTGCAAGCTCGTAAACATGGACGTAAACAATGCCGGATTTAAAATACTTCAAAATAAAAGGTTGGGTTTTATGAGAAAAGGAAATGATGCACACACTGAGTTCTGATGAGCAAAAATAAATGTTAAACACAGCTGCTATAATAGCATTGTGTCCATAAAGGGGCAGTAACACATTACACTCACAAATATAAATACAAACAATTAGTATTTCAGTTATAAATAATGAAGCGAGCTGGAATATGAAGGCTACGGTTGGGTGGCTTATCTAACCTCTTCACGCTGTCAATTCAAAGGTTAAAAAACGACTTTGTGTTTGTCGCTACACAGCTAATGTGTGTATTTTATTCACGGTGAGTGTTTCAGCTCGGATCCTGTTTGTTCAGACTCTGCAGCTCGGCGAGGGCAGCAAAGGTAGCGGCTCACTGGGTTTAGATTGTTTGTCATTTGGCTTCTCGAGTGGAACTAACAAGCCTATAAAACGGTAACGAGAGGAAGACGGAAGGAGGCGGAGGGCAAACGTGGAGAAGGGAGAGGAGACGTTTGAGACGGGCATGGGGAGAGACGACAAGTACGAGGTGAAAGGAGAGGTTTGGGCATGAGAGGCGGCGAGCGGGAGAGATCCAGCGGGAAATTGTTTGTGAGATTTGGTTTTATTCCATGCTCACGTGGTTCTGCAACCTCTCGTTTTTCAATATATCCTTTTTTACACCCAAGCAGCAGTTATACGATGTATTTTAAAGCAAATACTGAAAAGGTCAATAGGCTCTCACCATGAAGCAAACACCTTCCTCCAGGCAAATACCAGCAGCCAATAGGAACGGCTGAACCAAGCAACCGAGCAAAGTCCAAGACCAAGTCCCACATTTGTACATTTAACAACAAAACCATATACTTGTTCCTGAAGCAGAGCGGAGACCGAGAGACATTTGGCTTCTCAGCCTGCTTGCTTTCCTCGGTTGTTGAGAGAGAGATTTATTTTGAAGCTCTGGCAACATTCTTTCTCTTTACTTGGGAACCCCAAAAAAGCCACATGGAATTAAATTGAGATCTGCTGCAAACAGCTGTCGCCGTGCGCCTCCACCTGCTGATTGTATAAAGCCTTCGCCTCGGTGCTATGTTTATAGTATTCTGGGGAATGCATTATTTGATCCTCAAACGGTGGCCTTATGTTTGGGCCGTTTCTGGATAGTGCACGGTTACATCCATTCGTTGTATTTGAACTATTTCCCACTCGATTTTGAACCACCTGACATAGGTATCAGACCAATAACGTTTTCTGTAACGTCACCCACTAGTCATGTAATGCAGGCCTAGGTCTGTTTCAATGCCACCTAACCCTATTCTGTGGTCCTTGAATGAGATACTCTTGGTCCAGCCGAATATAACAACTCAAAACACTCTGAACATTTTTCTGTGTCTGCCCATTAACAGACTGAGACAGGGCAAAGCCTTCTGTTGAGGCAAAACGGAAAAAGCCATGCGGAAGAAGTCATTACGGCTCTCGAGCAAAAGAAGTTTGCCAAGATTTCTTGGAGTAAAAAAATAAGAGAGATTTGGCTCTACGATCGCTATACGCCCGTCTAATAAAAAGGCAAGACGGCGAGACTGACTTTGGGCACACGGCACCGGGCGAGAGGCGCCCTCGGTGCAGTGGTACCTCGCCAGCCTTTGGAAAACGATGTGTTTTAGAGTGAATGTGGCTCGACTCGGGGCCGAGAGCGAGCAGCGTCAGTGTGAAAGAAGGTTAACGCGATAAGCAGGAGATGAGACGTGGAAGCAGTCTTCTCCCGACACATACTAGCCCATCTACCAGCGTAACGCCTCCCGTTAGGGCAGCCCCACCCTTTCCAATCGGTTCCATTAAAGCAGGGGTAAGGAACCTTTTTGACTGGGAGAGCCATAAAAGCCAGATATTTCTAAATATATTTCATTGAGAGCCATATTGTATATTTTTAACGTATAACACCGGCATCGGAGCTCGTCTTTGCGGAGAGCCGAGAAGTGTTAACGCGACACGTAGAGACAGAAGTGACATGCTGCTGTGTAGATACGATCAATAACAGACGGCTGTTTAGTTTGATAAAAGGACAAAGACGTGCTCTTTAAGAAAAGGGACCTTAAATTACTTCTGCTGTAATCTGGCGAGATAGAGAAAATTACAGGGGGGCGGGCGGAGATTTCAGGGGGGCGGGCCAATTCTTTTTTATGTCATGCGATCTACCACTACTACGCTGTAGTATTGAGCACCCCTGCACTATATATTTGTGCACTGGGTATGCATCTCCAATTTCATATTTTTTTCCAACTAAAAATTTGTCTGAGAGCCATATGCTGTCACCGAAAGCCATATATGGCTCGCGAGCCATAGGTTCCCGACCCCTGCATTAAAGGCTTGAGAGTACAGACCAACTTTGAACTGTGAACGGCAGAAATGGAGCCACAGTGGAGGACCTCTGGCCAGCGGCTCTTGCTGGTAGACGTCAGAAAGGGGCGGGTTGCAATGGTGTCCAAAGCCACTGCTGCAGGACCCCCCTGGCCAAGCTGGGGACAGAGAAAAACCCACACTTGTGGAGCTCCGTACCCTTAATGATTATAAGCCTCTTGCAATCCCAACGGAGTTGCCACTCTAGCAGCCAATTGACAGTCCCGAGGCCACTCTTCAAGCCGGAGGTCATATAGGAGGACGCAGCCGATCCGACAGCCAGAGCGCCCTGGTACACTCGACGGAAAAAAATAGTATCAGAGCTATGGCGACACGGCTGTGCTCCAACGCAGGTGCTGAGCCCTCTTTAAAGGAACTGACAACAGGTGTGATTGTGAGCCGGCGACGGCTCGGGGGTTGAGAGACGAGAGGCGGTTGAGACGGGGAGGTCAAGGTGGGAGGTTGTTGAGGCGGGGAAGGGAGGGGAGGGAGGGCGTCTAACGCAGCTGTTCAGAGCCGCCGGGGGAGGAGGACAGAGTCTGGGGTCAGATGTTCTGACATGGGGAGGGGAGGTTTGCCACCTACACAATTTAATTTATTGGTACAGCCTAATTTCACAAATTACAAATTAGTCTCAGAGTGCTTTACAATCTGTACACATAGACATCCCTGCCCCAAAACCTCACATCGGATCGGGAAAAACTCCCAAATAACCCTTCAGGGGAAAAAAAGGAAGAAACCTTCAGGAGAGACACAGAGGAGGATCCCTCTCCAGGATGGACAGAACAATATATGTCATGAGTACAGAAGGACATATTTAGAGTTAAAATACATTCAATGAATATTACAGAGTATGAATAGTTCGTAGTAGGCATATTCTACGATGGAGACCTCCACGATCCATCAGGCAGAGGGAGGTAGAGAGGAGGAGTGGGTGGAGCCTCAACAGTGGGCGGAGTCTCAGCTGGACCATGGCATAAGTGGTAGTAGGCATCCCACGATCCAGACCTTGATGGTCCATCAGGCAGATAGGATCTATTCCGTCTCATCGGGTCCGATGACCCCATGAGACGTGAAGTCAAAAGGACTCCGGGGAGAAAGCAGAGTTAGTCATGTGGCCCGGAGAGATGAAAGTTCATCCAGTGAAGCCGTTCCTCAGCGAGTTTGATTTTGTTATTTTTGTTATTTTTCATGCCGTTTAACTTCCAGTCGGCCTAACCATGATGCTTTCTTCAAAAACCTAGTGTTGTTGCCTGAACCCAATTAAGTAGTTTCCTGTGAAGACGGAAGGATTTTTTTTTTTAAAGGTTGTGTGCATGTAACAATCGGAAAACTGACAGGTGTTGCTTGTTTTTGGAGGAAAAACAAAGACAAAATTAATAGTGGATCAAGAGATTTCATACAAACCACTGTATGAGGATGAGTTGCACAGCTTTATGGTGGCTTCGGATATCTTGTTGACGTGGAATCATTGTGCATCGTCTTCCTCCCGCTTGTATGAATTGTGGTTGCGCTGCCAAATGAAGCTGTTCAGCTGTCTTACACTGTGAGTCAAGAGCAAGATGATTCATCAAATCAAAATCATTTAGATTACATGCTTCATAAACCCTGGACATTTATAGCTTTCACCTTTGATCTGGATAATAAGTCACGCTGCCGATAAATCCCAACAAATATTTCGGCATTGTGCAAACTCACAAGGGGAATCGAGTGGACTGTAGATTATATATATAAAGCTTATTTGTTATGACGCTTGGGAGGGTGTTTTCCAAAGACTGGACTAGATTTGAGAATATAACTGTTCAACTTTAGTCGTAGGCTATGGTACCTCTAAAGAAATGTAGTTAGAGATATATGAGAACTCATTTGCCCACGAGGCAATTATGATCATGGTCACGATGAGTCCTTATTCGGTTAAAATATTGTGAATAATTCATTTCACTGAACAATGTCTTGTAGAAAATGTATTTTAGACTGCAGTTCCCCACAGCTTTAGAGGGCCTTTTATGGTCTGTTTAACTCAGCGGTTGTCAAATCTTTTCTTTCGCGCCTCACTTCTGAGGAAAAAAAGATGTCCGTGCCCCACCGACCCAACAGAATTGTAACTAAATGATCCACGCTTAATTTTGATTGAAATAACAACTTTGTGTAACTCCATCTGTGCTTTTTCAAATAATAGAATAAAGAAAATTGCATTAACTTTTGATTAAACCAGATTTCTCCATCAGACAAAGTTGTGCAAAAAATAGAATATTTGGCAAATAGGTTATTGTGGCTGCAATTAACATGTTTTTCACTGTATATGTTTGCAACAAAATAACAATAAGTGCAACCTTTGCAAAACTAAACAGAACATGTTCAAATATGTGTCAATAAATAGTTTTACACTAAATATCTTTTAAAAACGTGCAAAACAATGAGTGCAGATATGTGTCTATCAGTCTATCAGTATTAGTTCAAATTCACTCAGATTCTCACAGGAATCAATATTCCCTCGATCGACATCTGAAGATTGAATTCATTCAGATTTCCAAATATGTCACTGGGAGAGGCCAATTTCATCAGGAATGATTCTTAAGCAAACTTTAATTATAATTGAATAAAAAAAATGAGAATCCAAAAAGTATATATGTGTAACATTACAAAGATAAAAAAAATAATTATAAACTGAGTCCACCTCCAGAGTCCATTATCCATAATAATATGCGTATGGATAATATGTATATAATTGTATTGCACTGTCCTTTATGCCATGTCATCATTTGACGGACGTTTATTATCTCAAAGACTCGTGGCAACACGTTTCCTCGTGAGAGCCACCAAGCTTCATGTGAAGCAGCTAAAGCCTCCGTCACCTCACAGTGAAAACAGTGGTGCTTTCAGGGACCTTGTTTTTATGAAATTGACCACGCTGATAGCATCGGTCAAACCCTTGTATAGTTCACGCCACATCTAGCGCTTCTCTGTGTATGACAGTGTGTCTATTGCACATTTTGAGAGACACTCTCGATCAGCGCCTGGAAGTTCTTCCTTTTCCGTGCCACGGTCTGCACGTTGCGTAACCCGTTAACGCCGTAACCGTAACGTAAATATGTGAAGCTCTCTGCACTGCCCTCAGCTCCCCGCCTGTAATACCTCGGCGCGCCACTTGAGGGTCGCCACAGTTTGAGAACCACTGGTTTAACAGAACCATAAGCGGTTTGTTTTGGTGTTAGGAGAAGGAGATGTTTAAGGCTAAGCTCGGCTGTTAAATGTTCCATTATAGTAAATGTTATAATATTTGTTTATCTTGTCTGACATTTAAAATGGAAACTAACTTATCAAACTGACTTTTCACAATGTATTATGCTCTTTTGATTAATTGTTCATATTTCACAAAGCACAACTTTGATTTAAAGACATTACAAAATTCACGGTAATTTCCCTTTCTTTTCAAATTTTGAGAACAACTTAAAGCAGGAGGAAAATGGTAGAACAAACGGGAGGCACAGGCTGGAGGAAACAAGGGGGACAAGAAGGCACAGGGGGAACTAGGAGGCTTTTCTATCAATGTATGTCCCGCAAATAATTCAGAATAAGACCCTTTTGTTAACAAATGGAGGCATTTTGTACACATAAATATGCTAGCCCGCTTTTATTTTGACAGGCAAAAGAAAAGTGTTGTTTATATCTGTCACATCTTTGACGGATATAGAAATAACAACTGCAGTTACTGGTGTGACGCCTGTATAATGTGAAAAGATACAAAAACTGCCCCAAAAAAATTATTCAACCATGCCAAAGTAATTTTCTCCTTTTATTTTCGAGTGTTTCTACTGCATACAAATACACAATTGAAATGCTTAGAAACTACTTCATTTCATTTAATTGAAATATTTGCTTGTCATAATTTCCTCTGTAATATATTTTTTATATCTCTTAAACTTCTCTGTAGCTGCTAGACAGGAGTCCAATAATAAAATAATAAAATGATACGTTAGGAGCACATATCTGCCTCTCTTTATATATCCTGTCGCCTTCTTCGTTGATTGTCGTCTATAAACCCACATGACAACAACTGACCCAGGATCTGTATCGAGGCCTCTCGAGCAGGTTAAATGTGCTCGCCATGGCTGAAGTTCAAAACTTTGGAAAAAGCGGTCGAGTGAACCCAGAGTTTAGGATACGTTTTCACAGATATCACGGTAGAAGTTCTCCGGTACGGCTGAACCCAAAGCGTCTAAGAGTATTTCTGTGACTGAACTCCATCAAAGCATTTATTTGTGTTTAATTTTTCTCTACAGCCCGCCATAGAACCCAATTCAGACAAAAACAAACAGACAAAGCCAAATAATGAAAGTGAAAAAAAAATAATTTGATGTTAATGACTTTATTCGCCTGATTCTCCGCATCAGAAGAGCCCTCCATTTGATCAGAATCATCAAAGAGAGCGCTTGACGAGGAGCTGGGAGGCAATCCCTGTTGGAATCCACATTTGTTTAGACGGTTTGGAGAGGGCGGCATGTTTTATGGATAATTCGCTTGAAATATTTGAATATTAGCACACACACACGTTACATAACTTGTCTTCCAGTGACCCAGCTGATAGCTCATAGATGGAAGATTTTCACTTTTATGTTCCGTTTTTCCATTCAGCCTTACTGATCGGCTGTCACTCCAGCGGCAATCATGAAAAACAAAACGCTAGCCTGCAGCGAGTTGCGTTCTTCACATCCAAGACGTATTTGTTTGCTTTATCATGTTCAAAGGTGTTGATTTTAGTTACACGTGGCCTGTTTTTTTTTATGCAGGCAGTTCAGCTAAAGACCTTAATTAGGCCAGGATAGGACCGATGGTTTGTCGGCAACCGCCTGATAGATGGACAATGATGGAATGGAGATTACATAATGGTTAATGGTCAGTGGCTCCTCACAGGGCCCGGGTGGTCACGCAGCTCGGTATAATTGGAGGCTCTAAATTCCCCATAGGTGTAAATGGTTGTCGGTCTCTATATAAACTGGACACCTGTTCAGGGTGTACCCTTCCTTTGCCCAATGTATGAGAAAATGAATCTCCTTCTCTTTTGATTTATTCTCTCAGTAAACATTAGTTTATTCAATTCAGTTTATTTTGTATAGCCCAATATCACAAATTACACATTTTCCTTGGAGAGCTTTACAATCATACGTCATCCCTGTCCCAGGACCTCACATCGGATCAGGAAATACTCCCGAGAAATAGAAAAAAAACACTTTCACAGAAAAATATTGTCTCAATCCCTAGTTTGAAGTCTTCTTCAATACAGCATGATGTTCATTTAATAAATGATGGTCCATTTAGAGTCAAAAAAGCCAAGCAGGGTATGATTTAGGGCGGGGCTACAAGGTGATTCACAGGGAGCTAACACGCCGTTGTCCAGTTTGGGGTTTTGTCTTTTAACCCTTTTCCAATGTGATTTGGTTAATAAAAGTGTTCGGTTGTGCTTAGCTCCGCCCTCTTGTGGCACTTCTGGTTGCAAAAAGCAAGGGGCAATAACCAAGATGGCGACCAATGAACAACATCACGGTGATCTACGTCTACTTCTTATATATGCAGTTATTGGGTTTATACATGTTGCACCTCCAGAGTCTTCCCGTGGTCTCTAATAAAGAAATATTTTAAAACATATTTGTCCCTGTTCTATTTTTAGTAACTCTGTTCTTCTGATGCATGCTTATAATTGCATTTGGTAATATAATAACTATTATTCCAAACAGTTTTTTAATGACTTTTTATTCATCAGCATTCTCATTTGGAGAGGTTTATGAAAAAGACCTTGAAATATTTTCAACAGTCACAGCCGTGCTAAATATAACGTTTGTTTGAGGACAGCGACATCGTCACCATTTATAAATATTTACAAATCCATTCAAATAATTGCATTAAAATGATTGCAGATGATTGCGTCCTCCGTGTCAGTGCTTTCTTTGTTGCACAGTGAATATTAGCCGAGCAACACACACGCCAAGGTCGTTACAAAGACCATTAGCATGAGGTAACGCCGCCACTTTTACACTGATTACGTTGATTGGATTTCAGGAAAAACTTTATCTGAAAGATCACTTTGTGTCTCAGGAGACTTCATTTGAAATAAAATGAGTCATATAGAAATAACTCTAATGTTACTTATGCCAGGGAGTGTAAATTACTAAATCCACCCGCTTTTCATTGAGCTTTAAAAGACACTGTGTCTGTTTTACCAAGAAGAGAGCTCAAATTAAATACATATAAATGTATGACTAAAAAGTATGGGTGCAAGAAATGCTATGTATTTGAATGATTCAATTCATAAATCAAGAGGAAGGTTTTACGGCTTCTTTGCCAAACTATGCTAAATGTACAACACACAGATTACGTCTCCTATAAGGATCTCAGCACATTAATTTATCCCGCTGCACATTTAACTACTTAAATTAAGCGATAATATATCATATTAAGCAATAATACATCATAGCAAAGGGTGTTGGCATAGCGCTCGGGCCACGTTGCAAAATGAATCTATGTACTGTCTGTATAGTCTTCCTATGAATACCTCCTGACCATATGCAATGATAATAAGTGTTATCTCACAGCTGTATAAATAACATCCCACTTTTAAGAACATGTTCACATGTCTCTCATTCCCGAAACAAGAAAGATCTTGGTTTGCAATAAAGCACGAGTCTTTTTCAACTGACACATAACATTGCCAAAGCGTGAAATGACAAAAAAGGCAAAGAGTGAACAGTAATAACACAAAGTGACTGAAACTTAAATGATGTCTTTAAACTTGAATTTGACACCTCTTCAAATGAAAGCCATAAGAGTCCGTAATAAAGCAAGACCCATCTTATGAGGCCCTCTCATGTCAGATGTTGTGCTTAATTATCTTTTCTAGATTTACGTTTCAATAAAATGTTCACTACTTATTCTGTTCCTGCCCAATATAACGTTGGTTAGAGTACAGCTTGACTCCCTGATATGTATTTATACTGTATAAAACACGTGTTTATTTGTTACAGCGCTAACTCTGCACCAGGTGCTGAGGTCAGGTTGTGCTCACATGTGGAGATATTTGTTTTCGGCTGGTCTCTGCTATTATTTTCTCGAGCACTATTGCCAAAGCTGTGTTTTAATTGACTGTATTGCATTACTACTGCAAACATGACATTGCATTTCATTTTAAATTTGATTTACAATTGCTCTGGACATAATGGACATCTGAAAAACAGGGAGACGCATACATAATGGAAGACACCCAGTCTACCATTACCCAGTGCACCAATACACAGTGCAGAAATATCCAGTGCATCAATACCAGTCTACCCTTACCCAGTGCACCAATACCAGTCTACCATTACCCAGTGCACCAATACCCACACTGGTATTTACCATTGAGTTTATAGTTTCTGCAGAATCTCTAGTTTTAGAAGATGCCTCAATTTTCCCTCCAACAAACTCACTTTGTCCGGTGTGTGAAAGATCCTTTCATATTCCATATTTATATTAAATATATTAAGATCAACTTAACAGTCAAACTATCCTGCATAGTTACCGTATTGTCTTTTTTTCTTCTTCTTATATTCTACACTTTACGTGTAGGGTTCATATTGCTGAGCTGGCCTAATTTCTTGTCCAACATATTCTTTTGTACCCTTGACCCTTCATACTCATCTGAACTCAGATTGTTCTCTCTTCCGCTTCACAGCCTGCTCTCTACCTTCATGGCAAAAAGAAAGAAAGGAAAATCTATATATCAATCTATAAAAGCGCAACACATTGAATTGTGTTCAGAGCATTATGACCTTTGACCAACCATCAAACAAAGGAAGCATCACATGGGCCGACCTAAACGCACAGGAGCTAACCGACGTAGCAGCTAACTGTAGCTCGCCGGCTAATCATCATAATGCCCTGTAGTTGCATAGTCGAACCTCACAGCCAGTCTGGCGGTAGACCTCCATGGTGGAGCCAGACGCGGTCACAAAGAGATTCATGGCGCCACTGCAGGGCCCTTCTATTGTGACATCACAGCGGTTGTTATTTGTTGTGATGTCACGCTGCTGCTCGCCATATGTCTCTCCCTGGAGAGAAGAAGCTCTCCGCTGATTAGCGGAGCAGCTTGTTGCCCGACAGGCCATCAGGTTGAACGACCTCTGGGGGTGAACAGAGAGCCATGTAATTTGCTTGATGGGACAAGGTTGTAACACGTGTGAGAGAGAGTGTATATATATATATATATATATATATATATATATATATATATATATATATATGTGAGTGCGCATTAAAAAAATACTTGTTAACTCCAGTTTGGGATTTGCAAATGGAGCTGAAAAAGCTGGTAATACAGGAACAAAGAGCTTTCTGCCCGTCATTGCCGCTCGGTTGTCAATGGAGCTCGCCGATCTCACGCTTGTGTTTCTGTGCAATAGAAAACCAGACAGTTTGGTTGAAATACTAATTCTATTATCTTGTTTCCCCTGTTGTAAGTGAGACTAATCTGTGACTCTCGGGCATTAGCATTTTGCCAATGCTCACCCATAAAGCCGTGTGCCTTCTTCTGCTGCTTCCATCACCAATTATAGATATTTAGACACATCTAAGCACAGACACTGGTAATTAAGTGTGTATATATACATATACATATATACTTACATATATATATATATATATATATATATAAAAATAAGAAAATGTTGTTATTTATGGCTGGCCAGCGATTAAAAGTGGCTCCTCCCTCGCTTCATTTATATAATCACCGTCATCGCTGCAACCAATACAGACACCATCTACACTCTCAGCACTGACAACGACTGGATAGCTAAAGGCACAACACACATGCATGTCTTATTTCTCAAATGAGCAATTTCATTACTTTCAAAAGGGATAGCCTCATATGATAAGTGGCATTTTATTTGTGCCAATCACTTTGGAGCTATGCGGTGACTTTGAGCAGTTTCCCTGTAGCTCGTCGTCATGGGGAGGTCACTGAGTCTGATAGTATCCTTCCTTCACAGAGATCTAACCAGAGAACACATCCAGCAACCTGGGACATAACCTGTGGTTGTAAACTGTTATCCATCACATAAAAGTTCCTTTGCATACAACTGACACAGAGCTATTCGAGTGGACCCAAAAGCACGACTCCGGAGACAGCGCTGCAAATAATTATCTTCACTCAGAACATAATTCAGAACAGAACACTAAGAACTATCTTGACTTGAGTATAACACATGAGGGCTTGGGATGAAAACACAAGACAATCTGGCGGAGTGCAAGTGAGGGAACCTAAGTAGACAGGGACTAACGAGGGAATGGGCAACAGGTGAGATGGGCATGAAGACCAGGTGAAGGTAATGAGGGACTAACGAGGTGATCAGAGGCAGGTGAAGGGAGTTGGACTGACGAGATGGGAAGCAGGACCTGGAACGACATGATAGTTAGTGAGACAGGATGAAAACAAGTAATAAACTAGAACGGGCACTGAGTAGAGCGCATACCTTCGCATATCACAAGATTGGGCATTGAATTATGAACAATTTTGGCATTAGTTGCATGCCAATTGGATACAAATTGACCGTGCTATAGTATAAAGAAGATTTTTACCTTTTCATGACCTTGACCTTGACCTTTGACCAGATCGATCCCACAATCTTATCAAATGGTCCCCGGATAATAACCAATCATCCCACCAAATTTCATACGATTTGGTTTAATACTTTTTGAGTTATGCGAAACACGCATCCAAATAAATAAATAAATAAATACACAGCGATCAAAACATAACCTTCCGCATTTTCAATGCGACGGTAAAAAGAAAAATATGGAGCTAAACTGTTACAATAATAATACATTGTTGATTGTATCTTTGTGTTTGTGTGACTGAAGTGATACATTGGTTTGATTAGCAAGCTGCAGTGCTGATGAGAGGCTTCGTCTTTTATATATTTGTAATTAGCCAGAGCCAAGCTTATTTCCTCTTTATGCTAAGCTAGGCTAACCACATACTAACTTCAACTATACGTCATGTGCACATGTGAGATTGATATACAATGTATCATCACAGTTGGAGAACGAGAGAACAGAGACAATTATAATTCCTATGATTTCATATTCATTTAGTTTTTTACTTACTTTCAGGCATGACAGTGAAGTAGCTTCATTGTATTCAAGTAAATCTTTCTCTTCAGATCCCACAATAGATTTGGGACTGATGTCTACAGAATCTTTGTGTTTTTTAAATGAATGATCAGTTGCTGATCAAGATATGGAAGATTTAACCCACGGTACAGGTAGAAATACATAAGCACAACTATTTATCAAGAAAAAAAGCTATTGTTTCAGTTGAAATGACTTATGTCCCTTTTTTAGGAGACTGGAGCACATCCTAGAGGAACTTCACAAAAGACAGGGACATGAATTGTTTTTTGCAATGATTAATGTGGAGACATTTTCATACCACAGGCAGTAAGAGTGTCATGCTTTTCTTTTTCTGTTGTGCCGTTCTGTGCAAAGAGAAATAAAAGTGACGCTACAGTGGTTTAACAGGTGGAGCCCCCGCCGCCCGCCGAATGACCCCCGTGCTGTAGGGGCTACTTAATGGGACATATTCTAATATTGCAAAATCCTCCCAAATTTGCTTTCTTTTATAGTTTCCTTCTCTTCTGTTGCCCGGGGCCATTAAATAGTAAATGGACTTGTACTTGTCTAACGCTTGTCTAGTCTCAGGACTCACTAATATTCATACTCCGTAGGAACAGCCTGCGAGAGCAGTTAAGTGTTTTGCCCAAGGACACATTGAAATGGTTCAGCGGAGTCGGGGAATCGAACCATCGATCCATCGATCCTCTGATTGACAGACGACCCCGCTCTACCACCTCCACTGAAATGGCCCTCATTATCCTCTGTGTATTCAATGTACATTTCTCTAATATTCCTTTGGAGAATTATAATAAGCTCTCACTGAAGACATCTTTAATGTACATATACTGAACTAAATGACATCTGATAAACAGGATATACATTACAATATGTTGCAAAGAGATAAAGTGAAGTTTGCCCCAAAAACCAGAAAGTTATTTGAGCCCGGTCTCATTCCCAGTATATCCAGTGCCGATGTTTTGTCACCGCCCCGCTGATAGATGGTCCACAAAAACCAGGCTGGAGGTGAGGGGGATGGATCAAACGAGCACAAGAAGCATGTAAATGTGAACATTTTGTCGCTAGTCAGTCTCCCTTTCTAAACCCAATAAAGTAGAATTATTACCTAAAACTAACTTCCTGTGAAGACCGAAATTAATCTTGAAAAGAACACTGCATGTAACAAGCATTCATTGTCACGCCGTCCCCGACAGGTCCTGAAGGGAAGGTCGGGGGGTATTGTTTAAAGACTCCGGAGCACTGACCGAGCTGCAGTATGTGATGCATTGGCGTCAAAGGGGATGAAGAACCGGGCTCTTAAGGGATCCCAATGTAAACCCATCCATAGATAAATTCGACCCTCACAGCAACTGTTTTGGAAGACAGACCTATTTTAAGTTATGTCATATCATTTGTGTATTGCACAGAATATAAAGTGCATTAACGAAGGCTACGTACCTAAAGGCATAGCACACATGGTTTAATTGTTCAACCCACATCATCTTATTATATACCTCACCATAGTTTAGTTGCCTTGCCTTGGAAACTGAATGCATTGTTTCAATTATTTCAAGTTAGCGTATTGTGACTTTTATGTTATTTGGGTTTTTATTACAAACCTGACTTTCAAATTTAACATGCATGTTTCATTTAATTTGTATCGGTTCACTATAGTGACAGGGTTGATAGCAGTCATCTTTTTCAATACATGCTGCACTTTCTTCTTCTCTTGCACAAACTGTAATCACAAAATGTACATATTACAATATAAAGTTAACAGCTGCTTACATATCCAGAGGATACAGATCAGAGTGTTTTTGGCCACCGGACTAATGCAATATTAAATCTCCTTTTATTTCTGCTTTTGGTCTCTCTCTTTAGATACTTAATACTCCATATGTTGACCAGCCAGTCAGGTAAGAGTACAGTTTATCACAGCTTGTTCACTGAAAATAGCTGCCTGCTGCCGAGGTTGTTAATGGAGAAAAAAAAGTTATAGCAACCAGCAACAATGAGCTGAAAGATTATACATATATATATATATATATATATATATATATATATATATATATATATATATATATATATATATATATGTATTTATAAATGTACGTAATGCATGAAATTACAAGATTGGTGATATGATGAACAGAGGAAAAGTTAACTCAATTAAATTGTAATATATTAAGATAATAGTAATTTGTTAAAAGAACACAGCCTTTGTAGGTCTCTGCCAAAGCAACCAGTTTATGCACAACTCATGATCACCTTTCCAATAAAAAAACTAATTAAGAAAGATGCAGAAGTATTTGGTCGTGCATATTCAAAAGCATTCAGATGAATAAGACACACCATGTGGTTCATTTGAAGGCCATTGCTTAACTTGTTACAGACTTTTCTGATTTTATTGTGGGGTAAGCATTCCATACCCTATAAAGTATAAACCATTCATGTTTAGCATTATTTTCCAATAAACTTTGTGGGAGGCAGCCAAAACCTTGAGAACAATCTATTTAATATGTTGGTCAATGGCAAACACATATAATTGATATTTGTGGTTTTATGTTGTGCTCTTTGGCCCTGATTTCAATAGCCACTTGGATTCCATCCAATGCTAATTGTTTTATGTTCGAACTAAATGTCATTTCCCCCCTTTCTTGTTTAAATCCACTTCATGAATCAGACTATATACTTACTCAGTTATAGTGAACTCAGTCCTGACTGTCCCTAAAGGTGATGGTGATCTAAGGAAGAGGAGGAGAAGGAAGAGGAGGAGGAGGAGGAGGAGGGTGAGGAGGGTGAGGAGGAGTAGGAGGAGGAGGGATATCGCCAGTTAATAACCTCAGCCTCCTCTGACTGTCAGCATCATGATCGCAGAATGTACCGGGACCCCCGTGAACACCGGAGCCGCGTCGCGTTGACTGTCCGCGGGCAGAGCTGCATCCCCCCGGTGACGCTTGACATTTCCTCCATCCAGTAGTTGGGATATATATTTTTCTCTCTCCCCCACCAACCCCCCTATTCCCCACTCCCCACTCCCCCAAAGCGGCGCTACCGTGGAGCTGGAAGTCTTTGGGCACCAGAACAACCTCTCACTCAAGAGGCTGCCTCTCTCCGGCGCGCGTACTTTGCTCACCCGGTCCTCCCGCTGATGATTTGAAACTTCAGCGACCCGCTCTCGTCCGCGGGCAACGGGCAGAGGGGCGACCCGGAGGCGTGCAGTGGGCGCGGCGGTGAATGTAGCGGCAATAAGGCTTGGGCTGTCCGTCTGCAAGGGCACACGGCGGTGCTGCTGGACCGGAACGCACCAAGTCTCTCGTGCCCGGTGTTTACACCCCCGCCATCCCCCCCACCGCCACCTCTCCGGTGTCCCGGACACTGCAAATATGTTTCTCGTCGGGAGTGTGCTCGCGCTTTTCCTCTCAGGTACGTTTACTGATTTTACTTTTACAATTAGAAAAAAAAGAAGAAGAACAAACTCTTCTGTTTGGTGAAAGGTTTAAAAAGAACGTTTTTTTTGTCGAGATTGTGCTTTCAGTCACAAGTTGGATGGACATGAGGATGCTCGAGTTGCTCCGAGGTGGAGTTATCATTTCTCCGAGGTGCGCTTAAAAATTATATATATTTAGGGATCGTTCTGGTCAATTTCACGGTATCGGAGCCACGGGGCGATGGATGGGAAGAAGTGTATGTTTGTGTGACTTTGACTTGACTTTGTTTGATATGGACATCACATGTAGTGGCATTATAATTGTAAAATATACATTTATCTATAATAACTGCACTGTGTTAAGTGTATATTAAAACGCACACAGGAGGCTTTTTAAAGAAAATACATCCACACATACATACAGATACTGTACATACACACATTACAAGTGTTTACAGGGGTGTTAGGTTTGTGTATGTGTGTGCGTGCGTGCGTGCGCGCGCGCGTCTGTGTGTGTTTTTCTACCCAAGTTTTAAGCAGAGTAAAACATTTGTTTTCGTTTTTTTCATTTTGCAGTTTCAGAATATTTAAATGTTGCACGTATATTTTTGTCTCAATAATTGCATTTCTGGCTGAGGTCCTGTGATCTTAATTCGAGCAAGCCAATTAATATCTCAAGGGATTTTTGTTTTCATCATCAGAAGCGCCACTAGGCTCCGCCCTTCCAGCTGCGGACTGAAACAGACCCACAAACCCTCTTGCAGGACGGGTTTGGGTTGTTTGTTTTATAGCTCTGATAATTCCTCAGAATAAAATAATATATTTAAATTTAAAGTTACATATTGTTGGTCAAAAGGAGCTTGTCTTCGGATCAGTTTTGAAACCATTATCATTTGTTATGCTATTTTCGTCCCATTCATATTTTAAATTGAGCGCCTGTCAGCTTTAATGACCACTTTTAGTTGTTCGTCTCGGAAAAAACTCCAGCACAACGTCCATTGATTTCAGGGGCCCATAGTTTATTTGTGTGTGTGCAAAGAAAGTGTCAATCAAGGTTTGAAGATTTTGAAGGGGTATTTTTCCATCGTGCCTCCACAATTGTATCTCCAGTTTTCTTTGAATCTTCTTTTTTTAGAAATGTTCTATTATAGATCTATAGACCGTTACAAAAAAATGAATGCAAACATTATACATCATATACAAATAATTTAAGATATTAAAGATTAAATCATTGCAATAAATGGTTTCTTGTACAAGCACAAGAAAAAAACGTTTCTTAAAAGGTTAAAAATATCAAATGAAATGCGTTAAGTCTGGTTTGTACCGCTCTGCATTGACATTTATGCTGCTTGCCGATGACCAATTTGTAATTAAGGATTAAGGAACTTGCTGTCTGGCGTGAGCGTGGCGCTGTCCTGATGATGACCGCGTCTAGTTTATTCCTTTGTGTCTCTGTGTGTTTTATATGGTGTTGCTGTGTTTGGGAGCCTGTGTGTGGCCACTGAGGAGTCAGAAAAAAGGAAAAAGAAAAGGGGGGCGTCTTTACAGCACCATAAACTCACTGTGAGAGAACTCCTCTATTGTTTATTGCACAATAGCAGCGTTTGGTAAAGGCTTAAACTCCGGACAGGTGTTTAAGGCAATGAGCTAAAGGGTGAGTGTCCATTGTTCTTTATTACATACATTACAGATGGGTGAGTTTAAAGAGGCAGAGCTACCAAAGCCGGACAAAGACACACAGACCGGTATCTCGCTCTCTGATGTTGATTGTTGGGAGTGACCATTGGGAGTGACCATTGGGAGCGATTGTTGGGAGTGATCATTGGAAGTGATCAATAGGAGTGACCGTTGGAAGTGATCGTTTGGTTGACCTTGAAGTGATCGTTGGGAGTGATCTTGAAAGTGATCGCTGGGAGTGAATGTTGGGAGTGACCATTGGGAGTGATCTTGAAATTGACCGTTGGGAGTGACCGTTGGGAGTGACCATCTGGAATGACTGTTGGAAGTGCTCACTGGGTTGACCTTGGAAGTGATCTCTGGGTTGACCTTGGAAGTGATCTCTGGGAGTGACCATGGCTGAACAGAGGGACACAAGCTGCTCAGTAGCTGAAAATCATCCAGGTAGAACCATATTTGCCAGTGGGCCAAAAACTCGTTCCTGTGAAGGATTTATGAAAATCCTCCGAAGGCCTAAAGATAAGATAACAGCCGTGGATCTCATTCCACAATATTGAAACGGAGAGGCATGTGTATGAAACTGATTGGCTCCGTAACCGATCCCAACGAGGTGGTCCATTCAAAGTGCTTCGTCAAGATTCCCGAGCGCTTCCCATTCGCAGTGCTTCGACGAGCCACGCCTATGTTTCTTTCGCGGTGGGAGGTCGTCTGACCTACTTAAAAAGACGGAGTCCAACAGGATGACGAATGACTTTCTGTTTCAACCGGCCAAAAACTGCCATCGATCATTACCACTCAAATTGACTTCATGTTTCTATTATAATAATTGCTTTGTGTTCCTTAACATCTACACATGTGATTACACAAATATAGACATGAATATATTTAATCTGTCAGGGGGGGGGGGGGGGGGTCTTGTTGTCCATCCACGGTTAATTTTGCATCCTGCTTAGCCCGTCGGCCCATTGGCGGTGTTGTTGGGCTCGTTTGCGATCATGTGGTCAAGGACCACTCGCGCTTGCGGTGATTTCCCGCTTCTTGACAACGTATTGACGGAACGGGAGCAGGTTGCACACGGCACATCGGCTGCGTCAGACATGATTCCCCGCGAGAAACAATTAGTATTCCTTCAATCAGACGTGACAGCAGTGGTCGGCGCGGACGCACTCGGTGGACAGCTGCACCTTTCTAGTTAGCAGTAGCGCCGGAAGGGTTTTGCCCTTTGCACTTCCACCTCTTTGAGTGGAAGACGTTGTAACCTCGCACAGCGCTCTCCAGGCAGCTCAGGTTGCTGGAAGATTGAGTCATGACAGTCCGACTCGTGTAGTTAGGAGGTTATCGCAACAATAAAGTTCACACATGCACATTTGTGTGTTTATTTTCCTCCTAAACACACATGTGGATATGTAGTCATTATTTCTCCTCAATTTATCATATAAACCGATGTAACCCCCCCGGTAACAGCACCACACCTCCTGGTTGGGAATCAGTGGATTGTATCACTGCTGTAGCAGGACTAATGAATTCCCCTACAGTGGTTTTGCTGCAGCACGACCCCGCTGTGTTCATTAGCCGCAATAATGGTTGTCCAGCTTGTAGTGACACTTTAATGTGGAGTGACAGGCTCATATATCTCCCTGTCTCCCTCGCCTCAGGTTATCCCCTTCCCCCTCCCCCAACTCTTGTCTCTCTTTCTCTCTTTTCTCTCTCCATCTCTCCCGTAACCGCTTTCAGGTCGCGTCTGATTTTCCTTTCTTTTTTCCTTTTTTTCTTCATTCTCCAATCACAATCTAAATTCCCCCTCTGATTCAGCGGCGCGTCAGGATAAATTGTTCAAGTCGTTCAATGAGGAAGTGCAGTCAACCGGTGTGCAAACACATTCTGGGCGGCGGTGGTTGACGTCTTATCGGTTGCGCAGGCAGGTGTGCGTGTTTGCGTATATTTCGAGAGGTGGAAGGGTGCGTGACAGGAGTCATGTTGTAGTGGGTTTTTGAAGACCTATACTGATGCTGATCCTGAGTGTTTACCTGCTCCTCTTATAGGTTCCCCTCAACGCACAGTTTCCCTCCTTGGTTCCTCTTAAAAGCCTCGAAAAACCTAAATCAGCTTCTTTTTGAAAACCAATCTCAATTGCACACATCAAAGCGTCAACGATGGGGTTAATATTTACTTTTTGTACAAAAATGATTGGACATTTTCCTTTCATTTCTGAAAATGCTGCACGGTGGTTTGATGGCTAGTACTAATGCCTGTCAATGTGAGTGTAAATGTAAAGGTCAGCACTGGGATAGTCTGCCAACCTGCTCACAGTCACCAGTCTACAGTATGTACCCCGAGGTTATAATGCATGTACCACTTGTTTATTTACAGGGTTTTTACAAAGGCAATAAAGTAGTCTATGAATATGAAATATGAGTTTACAGAGAACTACAATCCCTCTTGTTATTTATGTTTTCTCGCAGGTTATGGTCTATGGGCATATCTATGAGTCACACTCTTTGTCTTTTGGATTCTTTAGAGAGTTTACAAACCTCCATTCATGCTCGGAGCTGGCTATAAACAAAGCTTTAGACTGGTAGCAACAAAATTTGCGGAACAGCTGGTGGTTATACTTTATATTGAGAGATGTGTGTCTGTGACGTTTTGTGGAGTTCTTTTCACCGGTCTCTAGTGGGCGGGAATCTGTTATTTCACACATTCATGCACCAATTACAACATTTGAAACATCTGTCAATCAAATAGGATTAAACTGCACCGACATATGAAGCCGATTAGTCGTGTGTTAAACTGTCCATTCCGTTCCATTATCCGAACCAATTATCCTGTTTCGGGTCGCGAGGCGTTGGAGCCGATCCCAGCTGACGTTGGGCGGAGACGGGGTTCACATGGACAGGCCGCCAGTCCATCTCAGGGCACACATAGAAACAGACAACCAGTCACACTCTCATTTACACCTACGACCGATTTAGAGTCCAATTAACCTGAGCTGCATATCTTTGGACTGTGGGATGAAGCCGGAGAACCCGAAGGGGAGAACGTGCAAACTCCACACAGAAGGACCGCCCGGATCGGGATCCGAACCCAGGGCCCTCTGAGGGGACTGTGCTAGCCACTACACCACCGAGCAGCCCTAAGCTGTTAATACATAAACATGTTTTTTTTCTTACTCATAATAAGATTTTTCTTTATTTATTCATGACTATTTAATGATACGGGGGGGGGGGGGGTAAACGTTTATCAAAACCATCCTTCTGTTTTCTCACATACATAAAAGCCGCTACGCCATTCCATGCACATGTGCATCTAAGATAGTTACCCCAAAGAGGGAAAAACGTTCTTTACATGAATAATAATAATGAAAACAAAGAGAGATACAAGCCTATTTACCTCCAGCTTGTAACGCAGGCCTTCTGTTAAACATTTACAGTCTTCCATACTGAACTCTGATAACCCTGATGACATCACAATGGTTATTTGTGGCACAGCAAAAGCAATAAGCAAATGTTGCTAAAAAGCTAACTACAAAAAATGAAAAATAACCTGTTATGTTATCGCAACAGTGAGTCCAAACATCTTCCAGAGCTTCTTTCTATATCCTCTCCTTTGTTCATTACCTTTGTTCCCCTTTGCACACAACTTCATCAGGCGACTGTGGCTCCGTGTCAGAACAGGGTCGTCAGTCAATCCCAGTATCGGAGGTTTGATCCACGGCGCTCCTCGTCTATGTCGATGTGTCCTTGGGAAAAACCCTGATTGCTCCAAATTGCTATGGTAGCCCCTTCCATCAATGTATGGATGGGTGTGAATGGGAGAATGATGTCATATGGTGTTCAAGCGGGTGGTTGTAAGACTAGAAAAGTGCTATACAAGTAAAAACATTTACTATTTAATGTCCTCAGGCAACAAAAAAAGAGGGATACTGTAACGATATTGCAAATGCAATATTAGAATATTCCCCATCAAGTAGCCCTTACATCAGTGTGTGTGGGGGGAGGGTGGAGGGGGGGGGGGCATTCGGCCGGCTACACGGGCTCCACCTGTTAAATCCCTGTAGCGTGACTTCTATTTTCCTTTGCACATAATAGCACAAGAGTCTCATGTCATTTCAGAAACCCACATTGCTCCAGATTGGTATGTGAATGAGTATGAATGGTTAGATAAAGTCCCGATGGGCAGATTGCACCTCGCATTGTGGCTCCTCTCCTCAGGATATGAATGGGTGTGAATGGGTGAACGATGTTATGCATTGTTAAATAGCTTTGAATGGTTGGAAGACTAGAACAAACGCCATACAAGGACAGTCCATCTAGCATTCTAGGGTTTCCACCAATAAAACTTAATTGAAGAAGGAAAATAAAGCTCTTTATGCTAGCAAGCTTGCTACTAGTCATTTAGCTAGTGGGTTAGCTTAGCTGCGTCTTGAGACAATAAGTCAAACTAGTTTATTTAGAAGTACTATCGCCTTCTGTCTCAGAACTGTCATTTACTTACTTAGGAAACACCTGGCTAGTTAGCTTTGATAGCCTCTCCGGCTCTCCAGTCCCTCAAAAGGTCAACAAGTTCGAGAAATCTCGCACACGTAAATGTTCACCGAGTAGACACGAAACACAGCGAGGATCTGGTGATCAGCTAGTTAATCCACTAACCACCGCAACACGCTTGATGTGACAAGTGTGCTAAAGTAAAAAAAAAGAAAATGAATGGAATGGCTACAAAGACGATAGTGGTCTTACTTTAGAAATGACCTCATCACCCTGACTCTGTTCATAGCACATATAACACACAGGTGTCAGGTGTTTGGAAGTGTGGGCTGAAGGCTATCTCACCGTGCAATTACTGAAGATTCCACAGCGCTGCAGGGGTGTGTGTTTTGAACCACACGAGTGCCTCCGTCAGTAGAGAGAGAGAGAGAGATGAGAGGAAGAGAGAGAGAGAGAGAGAGAGAGAGGGGAGAGAGAGAGAGAGAGAGAGAGAGTGAGAGATTGTCTTATCTGTATTGATCTCCGGTGACAGGCGACGACGTCTATGAAGAGCAATGAAGCCCGAGAAATGAGCATCATAAACCTACTTTAATGATAAGTGTGAAAAGCTGCTCGGAATAGGAGCGGCGATCAGCACGGGTGAGATGAAAAAAAGACAGAGAGCCAGGGAGAAGGAAAAAGAGGGGGTGATGTGAGAGAGAACCAATGGCCTATACGCCCCTGAATTTAAATCGGACTAAAATGACTCAGTCACGTCATTCAACATGTCCACATTGTGAAGTGAAGTGAGGGGAGGGGAGGCTTTAATGAACCAGTGGCATCTGTCTTGGGGAGAAAAAACACTCATTCAAGATCCACGGAAACGATCCAAACCTGGGCAGAGCGGGGGAAATTCCCTCTGTCGCCGCACAGGATTAAAAAGAGCCGTCCACTTCCTGATCCCGGATATTGACATCACACAGACTTTTTAAGTGGCAGTGACGCTGCCCATTATGGAGGACTCAAAATGACTTAAGTATAAATAAATAAATGCATGAATAAATATAGGAATAAATAAACAGAGGTCTGGACCGCCCCAGCTCATTTGAATATACGGACACATAAATGTCACACATAGATAAATGAAGAAATACAGAAATTTAGAAATATATTTATTTAATGACGTTATCTTGATTTATAACTTATATTTATTCATTCCTGTATTTATTTATTTAAGCATTTATTTATACATTTATTTATTTATATATACATTTATTTAAGCATTTATACATTTATTTAAGCATTTATTTATTTATTCCTATATTTAATCATGCATTTATTTATTTATTTATACTTAAGTCATTTTGAGTCCTCCATAGCCCATCTCTTCAGAGTCATCAACAAACCTACCTGCTCAAGCACCAAGAGCTCCATCATCTAACCTGTATAGTGTGTATACGAAGTGGACGTAGTCATCGGGTGGATTGAAGGAAGTAAGCCCGCCCTAAAGCATACCCTGCTTGATGGTCTGTTTGACTCTAAATGGAGCATTGTTTACTAAATGAACATCACGCTGTATTGAAGAAGACTTAAAACTAGAGATTGAGAACTTAGCCCCGCCCTAAAGAAATTTGGTCGGGAAGTTGGGTCTGGAGTCGCTCCATTGGGGAGAAATTATTCTCCGGTCAAAAATTGACCGGGCCAATCAAATTGTCAGGGCGGGCTTTATACGATGACGGACCAATCAAATTGTCAGGGCGGGCTTTATACGATGACGGACAGATGATCCACAGTAACGTAACCAATCACGTCATCAAAAGGCGCTTGCTTCTTCCAGTGTGCGTGCAGTTGAGTTCATCAACTATGCGTCGCTTAAAATACGTCACATACTACGTTGCTCTGATTGGTTGTAGCTCTATCCAATTGAGCGAAGAGGCATTTGCTTTCCTGGTTCGGTTGAGACACGCCCCATAATCACAGCCCAACGGAGCGGTCTCAGACTCACATTCTGACTAGAATTCTGAGTATGACATCTTCAGGCTACATCTAGAGAGAAGTAGAGTCATTTTCTTATAGACTTCTATACAACCAGAGGAGTCAGTCCCTGGTGGACATTAGCGAGAATGCAAGTTTTAACCCTCCTATTACCTTTGTTGTCAATTTGACCGAATTCAATGTTTAACAAAAAAAAATATTGACATCATTTTTTGCATTCATATTCATATTTTATGATTTTTTATAATTTAATGGGGACAACTGGGTAGACATCAAATTCACATGATGATATGTTTTCAATGTCCTGAACACAATTTGACCCCAGGCTGTTTTTCACTGTGTAAAACATATAAGAAATATAAACTTTTTTATTCATTTAAAGGGCTATTTAGATAGTTAACAAACAAAAATAAAGTAACTGATACTTAAACTTTTAATTTCTGGGGTCAAATTGACACCAGGGGTAAAAGATGTTCATAACTTTGAAGGTAACAGGAGGGTTAAGACACTTCTGCATTGGCTTCACTTGGCAGAACCGGAGGTTGTCGCCCAGTCTAAACACAATTGACGAGATAAATAAATGTAGACAGGATCGATATTGGAAACATTAAACAAGATCCATCACCAGAGTGGAACCTCATCATTTATTGAAAAAGAGAATAGCACACTTGTCAGCGTTAAAAACCCAGATGCATATTCAGAATGTACAGACTCGGCAACCATGAACTAGGAATAGAAACAGGTTGTTATCATTAAAGTTTGGAAACCCAGAGAAGAGAACCTGTTCTTATAAAAAGAGACCCGATAGGTTCTATTGCATCTTTGTTTGCCCGATGTATGAAGCTGTCAGAAACAAAGCAATTCCAAAACCAGGTTAGCGGCAGAGACAACAGGAGATGAAACTGTTATCAGAGGAACCAAAATTCATATCTTCACCTGCAAAGTATGTAGCCATATCAGAGGAAAGAAAAAGTTAATTAGAACTAGACAGGTTGTATTGTATAATTTATTTTAGAATGTTATAATTATTTATAATTGTACTGTATTTCATTTCATTTATCGGCTGTCTATCTGTTTGAGACAATACGGTTCGATGTAATTATCTAAATTATATTTGATGTAATTGTTGATTGTTCGGCTTTGTCAGCATGTCATTAAAGTTATTTTAATTGAATTAAAAAGAAAGGGGGGGGGAGTCGGCAAGAGGATTAGAAGTGTTGTGAGGTGAGTGAACTGAGGAAATCTATCTTCCTTCTTTCACATTTAAAATTAGCAACTCACATGGCCTCAATCTACCTGGTTCTATCTGATGTGTGTGTGTGTGTGTGTGTGTGTGTGTGTGTGTTTGTGTATGTGTGTGATAACGTTCTTTTCAAAGGGTATGGTATATCCAAGAGGGTTAGTTTGGAGGTCTTCTGTGTGTTTTGTTGATGACTGGGATTTGGAACTCAAACACAGGGCCGGCAGATGGTGTGTTGGCTTCTGCTTCCATGGCTGTGTGTGTGTGTATGTGTGTGTGTGTGTGTGTTTGTGTGTGGTTGTGTGTCAATAATGAGGAGGCTTTAGATTGAGTGTCGTATGTGTGTGTGTTGGAATGTCCTTACTCAAACTCAGTGTCAGACTGGAGACAGTGGTCCCTGAAGGTACCGCTGCTCTGTGTGGTCAGAGCCAGGGCTGATCCCAGGTCAGCTGCGGCATGACCTCAGGCCCATCTGCTATCATGATGACAGATGTGTCAGAGACTGGCTTCGGATCTGTGGCTGCACCCACAATCCACAGTCTTTTCCGACAGACTCTCTATTGGCAGGAGGGCCTCTGACAACCATTTAGTTTCGTTCTTCAGATCATAAATATGCTTGGAAGCACTGAATCCATGTTTTCTACTTTCTCCATTTCTGTGTAACGGTGGTGAGGCGTGAGAAAAACAAAACAACAAAAATAAAGAGGGGACTAAGCAATGAATCCATTGGGAATAAATCATAATTTTCAACACGTTTCAGCAAAAATAAATCTGTATTAAAGAGGTCGTAGTTTAGTGCTTATCTACTCTAGCATGCATGAGTGTGACAGTATGTAATTAAATTAAATAATAAAGTAAATTAAGTAAATACCTCTTGTATTGCCAAATATATATATATATATATGTACCATGAGAAATGTCTTCATGAAATAGACGTAGATGTTGCCTCAAAACTCTAGAACAACCACGCAAGTAGTCCTTAATACTTATTTTTCAAACTCCGGTTCTGTCTTAAACTTGCATTCTCTCTACCAGCAGGGGGCGACTCTAAGTGAAACGTACTCTCCTTGTCTCTTTAGTTATTACCTCAGCATCTGGGGTTTTAACTCTGACAAGTGTGCTATTCTCTTTTTTAATAAAGAAAGAGGTTCCTCTCATGTGATGGATCTTGTTTAATTTTGCCAATATTGAACATGTTCACATTTATTTCTCTCGTCAATTGTATTAAGACCAGGCGATAACCTGCTGTTCTGCCAAGTGAAGCCAGATCAGACATGTCTTAAAACCTTCATTCTCTCTAATGGCCATCAGGGGGCGACTCCTCTGATTGTATAGAAGTCTATAAAAATTGTCTCTACTTCTCTCTTGGTTTATTCCCTCAGTACACATTCTAATGGTCTCAATCTGTAGTTTTAGGTCTTCTTCAATACACCATGGTGTTCATTTCGTAAATAATGGTCCATTTAGAGTCAGATAGACCGTAAAGCAGGTTTTGCTTTAGGGCGGGCTTACTGTGATTGACAGGTCTCTGCCGCTACAGGGACATATAAGGCATCTCCACGTCGCTCCTCCGCATCCCAGATATGGTTACTTCTGTTCCTTGCTTAACCCTCCTGTTACCTTAAGGGTCAATTTGACCCCATTCAATGTTTAACGTTGATGTTCTTTGGGGTCAATTTGACCCCAGGCTCTTTTTCATTGTGTCAAACATATAAGAAATATCAACTTTTTTATATATTTAAAGGGCTATTTAGGTAGTTAACAAACACACAATATACCTCACACTTAAAATTGGGAAACAATATTAATTCTAATAATTTTCTGGAGGTTTTAATTACTGGGGTCAAATTGACACTGAGGGTAAATTATGTTAGTAAATGTGAAGGTAACAGGAGGGTTAAAAACACAACAAAGGGACCTGCACCCAAAAGCCACTCCTCCAAAATGATCATAATGAACGTAAACAACGAACACAATTAAACGTTCGCACTCACCGATGTCAAGCTAGCAGAATGAAAAAATGTATATGTTCTTATTAAAGTCCTGCAACAGTTTTTTATTAATTTTTTTTCTCAAAGCATTTGATTTATAGATTCTATGTTTGGTTGTCCAGAGAGTTTCAACGTATATAATAATAAATGCATTACCTATGCTAGCCTCAACTGTATTTAAGTATAATCTATATCAAATGTACCCCTAAAGAATAGTGTAACGGATCCCTGTACATGGATTGGCGTGAGAGTTACTGATGGTGAAACTTCTTTATTTTCTTTTTTTCAGTGAAAAAACATGAACCAAAACTCTTAAATAATCACCAACTTGTCATCACCGTAAGAGCGTTAGCCTCATACGGATCCACTAAAACTATTACACTTTAAATAAAATGAGCATCCGTCCGTAACATCTGTAGCCGTACCGCCAAGTTTTTTTTTATTTTAAGGTGCGCTTCCTTTTAACGTTTCCCCAAAAAAGTCTGATTTAACTCTAAGAGGGAGTAGATTAAAACGTCTATAAAATTATTAAAACAATACAATATAAAAAGGCATACGTCAAAACCAATAAAGCAGATACAAAAGCAGACAATCAACACAAAACAATAAACCTTTCAAGGTGTTATTTACAAAAAAGAGTACATTATTATTATTATTATTATTATTATTATTATTATTATTATTATGTGAGCAGGACTTAAAGCCTCAAGTGCTCGGACAACTATAGAGGCACTTTTTGTACAGACTCAAGCAAATACATTGCTCATGGAGCCTTAGCGGCACTGGGAATCACAATAAAGGGTTCATCTTCTGGGGATCATGAATATCATGTGGTTATTAGCGTATGAGATATCCAGAAGAAGGCAAAGAGGAAAGTATACAATTTGCCCTGGGGACGGTATTAAGAGAAATTATTAATAATATTAAAGAAGTCCTTTGACCCTTCCTCAACATCCCCATCCCGTGGACTTGCTTTTCGAGGGTTCGATTCACGACAGTTGGCATCTTGTTGTGTCTCCAGTGTCTGGGTGTTGTATGTGTCTTAAAGCCCAACATCCCAATCCCATCATACAGGCCTCAGATGACTCATTCTTTTCCAGCATTCTTCTTGTGGAAAACCGCAAACGGATCACAGTCCCACTTTGCAGAAACACAGGGGCTGGATCCAGCAGCTCCTGCAGGACAAAGGGACTCCGTTGCGAAATGGAAAGACAAATGGGAGGCATTCATCACTGTCTGAGACCTTTGCAACCATTCACACATTATCCATTTTTTTGCTCTTTTATCACAATTACGCTAATTACAGCTCCTCTCTTTCATCCGTTTTTCATAAACAAGGAAGTGAGAGAATGAGACACTGTGGCGGCTTAGTGACTCAGAGCCTCGGAGTGTCTGTGAAATGTGATTAGGAATGTGCAGGTGACACTCTAACTCTTGCACCGATGATTCTGGTTCATTCTGGCTTTCTGGCATCAAGTGGGGAACGGAAGCCGAAGCTCAGCTCATATCGCTGATTTTCTGCAAACTGCTCCACATGCTCTTGCTCACACCATTTTTCAGTTTTTTATTATTATTATTAGATGGCTTGACCTATCCTGGTGCTGCAGAACTAATTTGACCAACGTGATGACGTGTTTGCTCTATTAAAAGGTCACTCAGACTCCAATTATTGGCTCTCAACTTAAGCTTTTCCTACGGAAGCACGGAATACGGAGCCAAAGTCCACGCGGAAGCTCTTAGATGTCCTCTAATCACAGGAGTCGGACTTGTCCCTCCTCTCCAGTAAGAGCCCTTCAGATCTCAGCCGTCAGCCCTGAATGGACGGCGGTGAAACCCGCTCCACTGCTGCGAGGCTTTGGCGTGGCTTTAACGTCGGAGCCTCCAACATGATTGGCAAGGGCTGATTTTCGCTTGTTCTCTTGGTTTCTAAGCAAATCACAAGACGATTTAAAGGTCTCTTTAGCTTTGAGTTGAAAATGGACCATATCAAGCTTTCTTTGATCAACACGTCCACACGCGATTGTTCGTATTTCTTATAATCTGTGTTCTTCTTTAAAAGCCAGAAACACGTGTCAATATCCCCTAGTCATAAGGGTAGATTTTTGGTTAGGTTCAGGACAATATCCTAGTTAGGGTTCAAATAACTGCTGAAATGACACAATAAAACAACATTGACTTTAGTTTTGACCTTGGTTTTCGTGTTTTTTAAACTGTGGACCTTCAGTTAATATATACAGGACACAGTCCATGTCATTTTATTATGACGTGCATTGTGGAATTGACATTGTTCCGTTCATTGTCTCATCCAAAAGTGATGTGCTCATTTTGACGAAACACTCCCATCATCTGAAAAGTATCTCCGTTCAACATCGAGGGCGAGAAAAAGTTTCTGCTACTGAGCATATTTGTTTTTAAAGGGACAATTCTAAAGAAAGGAAGAAGCTGAATACACACACACACACACACACACACACACACACAGTGCAAGAAAGTACTCGTGAATAATTAATCTTGCTCCCGGTTCATACACTGATTAACACAGTCCCCAAAAATATTCATCCAATTAATCTGAAACTGACACATGAATTAGTAAAAATGCATGGGATTATGTCTCCAGTTCATCTCTTTGATGCAATATTGCTGTCCATGAGCTCTATGTTCCTGCAAACACTGTGGTCTCGCCCCCCCCCCCCTTGAGATTATTATTTTAATGTCAATTTAAGTTTGGTGTTTTATAGACGACTGTCTTTTTTCTTTCTTTTTCTTTGCCTGTTCATCCGGCCGTGGTTGCCATCACTACTCACACCACCCGACCAGTAACTCCTCTCTCGGTTCCAAGCAAACCCGCGATGTGAGACGCATCCCTTCCTCTCTCCGTCACAGTGGCGGGAGTACTTTCACCCTCAGAAACACTTCTTTTCCCTTTTTGAGTCTTTTTGCAGCAAATATAGAAAGAGGGAGATATTGGTACAGAGAGAAGGATAAGAGCTGATAACAGCCAGTATATTATGACCCGGTAGACCAGTGAGACCGTGCAGATGTAATATTGGAAGTGGGATCACATTGTGGATTAACTGCATTAGTGCGCTTTGTACTGGAAAGGAATCCAGCAGGTTTCACGGGGAACAGGATGCTCCGTAAAGGCCGGGAGACGCCGGTGCTCTACACATGATATGATATGATATGATATGTACCTTTATTCGTCCCACAGTGGGGACATTTCAAAAATCCCAGCAGCGGTACACATCAGAGCATTAATAACTAGGACGGGCACTCGGTAGAGCACATACCTTCGCATATCATAAGATTGGGCATTGAATTATGAACATTTTGGCATTAGTTGCATGCCAATTTGATATAAATTGACCGTGCTATGGTAAAAAGAAGATGTTGACCTTTTCATGACCTTGAACTTTGACCCGATCGATCCCAAAATATAATCAAATGGTCCCCGGATAATAACCAATCATCCCACCAAATTTCATGCGATTTGGTTTAATACTTTTTTACTTATGCGAATAACATGCACACAAGGTAAAACATAATTATAACAAGGAGGGAGTAGCATCAATGTGGGAGGTGAGGTGAAGGTAGCCATTGCCATCGGTCAGGGCTTTTCTATTATTTATTAAATCGGGCCAGATTTCAATACGAGGACATTTATTTTCTTTTACTTCTTGAATGAATGAGCGGCACAAGACAAAGTTTAGAAACACACCCGGGTCATACGCCTCTGATCGCGGGTTGCAATCATTCTCCCCGCTTTAGAGCCCCTCTCCTGTGAATCCATTCCTGTGTATGTCCTTTAATCAATGTGGTGCTCTCCGAATAGTATATTATTTAATCATCACAAGGCACTAATTGCAAATGAAACATATTGCTTTGGCGCTCAGAGATGGCAGTAAAAGTAGCAGCCAGTTCGGGCTTCATTTATTAGCGGAGCACTTCCCTCCCTGTGACGACCATCGGCAGATGTTCTGAAAAGACACTCGGCGTGGTCAGAAAAAAACCATGACGCAAAATATGTGATTTGTAAAAAGTTGCCGTCTTCTCAACTTTGTTCATATTGACATTTGTGGAAATAGTATAGAATTTAGAACTCTGCTTACCCAAAGAGAGTGATACCTACAATTACTGGATCGAAAACAATGGCAAACTACTATTATCAGACAAGACACAAAGCACATGTTGACCTTGTATTATCCGTAGGTTTTGGACTCTGAGAGTTTCTTTTGCAATGTTGTCTTAGCTGACCTGGAACGTTAGGACCTGGAATCTCAGGATCTGGAGCGCCCGTTAAGAAGCGCTGGCTGAAATAAACACGGCCTCTGGCTTTGAGCGCCCGTTTTCCTCGAAGCCGCTCTCCAGACGCTTCTGTGTATTCACTTGAAGCCGGCGTGCAGCAGATGGCATCCTGTATGCTCATTGTTTTCGGTGGAAAAACAGTGATAAACTCCCACAGCACTGACGGAGTGTGCCGCTCGCCGCCTCCTGTGACATTTCTTATCCTCCCTTCTGCGATCCCGCTGATGGCAAACAGGGTTTCTTCTTTTTCTATTTCTATTGAAATGGAGCCACGTAGATTTATTCCTCGACATTCACGTTCTTTTCCAGTGAAGATCAATTACTACTGACGAGCCTTCGCTTTCTCTCGGACTGAAGATTTTGAGTCGTTGCCAAAGTCAGGTTGATCTGAACTATGTCATTCCTCTCTCTCCGGTCCGCCCGGCCCTCTGGCTTGGCAACGTGACACCCTGTGGCTGGGGGGACTTCCTGTGGGAACACCTCTATCTAGACTCCTTAAGGGACCGACAACTACAGTACAACTACTAGGCAACAACAACACTGGCTACCTTATTCCTTTCAGCGGGACTCCCTTTGGCACATAGCAGTCCGGGCCAAAAGAAACCCAGAGAAGTACGGCAACTCAACTTTCTGGCTCGAGATAGCGCTGTGTTTGCCGCGGTAACAATACTTATTTTAAAGACTAGCATGTAAAACCTCCTTCAGAATGATGGTAACATGGATGGTCAGAGACGGTGGCCACAATATTATTTGTCACAACAAGCATTTCACAGCCATTTGTTGATGTTGGGTTTTGGTTGCTTTTATAATTATTACCTTCGCATTTTTAATGCGAAGGTAATGTTTTGATCGCCGTGTATTTATATGCGTGCGTGAGTGTTATTCGCATAAGGGAAAAAGTATTAAACCGAATCGCATGAAATTTGGTGGGATAATTGGTTATTATCCGGAGACCATTTGATTCGATTTTGGGATCGATCCGGTCAAAGGTCAAGGTCATGAAAAGGTCTAAATCTTCTTTTTACCATAGCGTGGTCAATTTATATCCAATTGGCATGCAACTAATGCCAACATGTTCATAATTCAATGCCCAATCTTATGATATGCGAAGGTATGTGCTCTACCGAGTGCCCGTTCTAGTTATTAATGCTCTGATGTGTACCGCTGCTGGGATTTTTGAAATGTCCCCACTGTGGGACGAATAAAGGTACATATCATATCATATCATATCATGTGTAGAGCACCGGCGTCTCCCGGACTTTACGGAGCATTGTGCATTGTGATATGCGAAGGTATGCGCTCTACCGAGTGCCCGTTCTACTCTTTTATGTTTGTGTATCAAATTGCCTTTTTGTATATTTGTTTTAAGAAAGGGAGGGGGGCTGTAATGTGTATCCTCACCATTTGACTGTGTGATATGTTACCCTCTCAATCCTTATTTTTGAGGTATATTGTACTATAAGTCTTGTTTTGTAATTTCTACAAATAAATCATACATATAAAAAAGAATGACAGAAACATTTAATATAATGAGGGGTTCACACATTGTGTAATATAGTTCTTTTTGCAGCGGATGTACTGAAGATGGTGTCCTGCTTAGGTTTGCTGTACTTCCTTCTGTGTAATCTCAAAGAAAAGCTCTGTTTGGCCAGCAGACAGTGTTTACGGTATAAACCGTCTGCGGCGGAGGGGTCTGCTGGGGCTGCATTCACTCATCTGTGGAGCGTACAAAGCTGTTTTGATTAGTGTCACAATATAGAAATATAAATGCCAAAGTACCATTTAATGATATGATAAGTTAATAACGTGTGTCAGCTTTGCTTGTAATTTTTTGTATCGTCTTATCTCTGTTTGAAATGAATAATAGTATGTGATCCTTCACTGTCTGTCCTTGTAAAAAGGTTTTCTTTCTATTTTTGGGAGTTTTTCCTGATCTGATGTGAGTTCCTGGGACAGGGATGTCGTATGTGTACGTATGACCTTCTGAGGCTGATTTGTGATGTGTGTTATTGGGCTATATTTAATAAACTGAATTGAAGTGTTCAAAAAAGAATAACCAGATAGTTTAAAAAAAGTCTTTGGACAGAGCCAGGCTACCTTGTTCCTACGCGTTTCTAGTCGTGATGCTAAGCTAAGCTAACTGGCTGCTGGCTGTAGCTTTGTATTTACTATCTACAATACAGATATTCAGATGATAATAACTTGATGTATATTGTACTTTTAAAAACGGAATGCACAAGCAGGATTCAAGGCAATAAAACAACATAAATAAGGAATATAAACACAAAGACAAAGGACGCAACATAGTATAGAAGATAAGCCAAAGACGATGAAGGATGAAACTGTCTGATTAATCAAATCAATAAAATTCCCGTTCATAAAAATACATAAAAAGGAAAAAGCGATAAAAGGGATTAAAAAAAGACGACTTCACATAAAAGCAAGTCTATAAAAATGGGGGATTTTAAAAGAGGTCACTGATTCTGAAGGCCTTCTCTCCCGAAACCCACGGGTGGCAGAAGCAGAGTGATCTCTAGATTTAAGCCTTGACTTTGGAGCAGCCAAAAGGGACCCCCACCTGAGGCAATAAAGCTGCAAACGGGCTCATATGGGGGTCAACATCTTCGCTATGGAGCTCGGGGGCCTGGACCCAGACGTGTTTTCAAAGTCATCGGAAAAAAACTTTAAATGAATTCTAAATCAAACAGGAATAGGAAGAGAAGACGGGATTGAGGCAATGTTTATTTTTTGTTATTTGATGTGACTCCGTCTGTCAAAACCGGTGAAGTTGGTTGATGGCACGGTTGAATCACTGGAGTCAAATCTCAAGAGGACGACCATGAGAATGACTTCTTATCAGGTCAGAGTGTGAGAGCATTGGTTTCAATCTGAAACATATTTTTTATTTGAAGGAAGCAGGAGAGGATCACTTTTTCAGTCTGCAGTTGAATGCTTAAATCTAAGTCAAATAACTTTATACACAGTTACTAGACAAGAACATCGACCACAACTTTTTTGTACAATCCAATATTTGATAATACTGAAACAGTCTAAAGCAGCAGCAAGGCTTCTTGGGTCATCAGATCTCAAGAGAAGGTTTATCAGTGTGTCGGAGGTTGTAATATATTCTCATATAAGCATGTTTTCTAAAATGTAACTATTCCTTTCATAATCAAAGGGGAATTGCACAATGGTGTTGATGCTATCACTTGCTTCCTTAAAAGCTGCTTTAAAGTCTAATGAAGGGGACCTCCACGAGTGTACTCCCTTTTACATGCCGAGGTGTGTTTCCCTGTGTTTGGGAGTTTGACTGCATGCGTGACAGAAGTTGCATAACACCTTTACGGTCTCCATAGACGGCTTTGTGAAGTCCTGTGAGTGTCTTTGAGTCAGCTGGGTCTAAAGGTGCGTTCACACCAAAAGTGAAGCGATTTTTCCCGTCGCCCAAAACGCGTGAGTTTACTCGCTCGACCGTTTGCCGTGTTCAGGTCATAAGCGTTGAGACGCTCAGCGAGGGGCAGGGCTTATCTCTCCGTAAAGACCTTTATCATCTCCTTCATCCACCAGAATAACTCACCACTAGTTCTGCTTTATACTTGTTGTGGACGTCCCACACACTAACGCCCTCGTGTTTGGGTTGATGACATCACCCGTAGGCTCACTCAGCTCGGTCACTTTCACCGATGAAGTTACTGTCACGTCTGAAAGACTTCCGCTTCCAGCGCTGCGAGAGCGGAACTCAAGAGCTGATTGGCCCGAGTTGCGAGATGACCGCCTCAAAGTGGAAATATTTCAACTCGGGAAGAAAATTGCGCTGCTGAAAACGCGTTGCCTCAAACACGCCGCCCAGGAAAATATTGCGTCTATCGCAGCCACGCGTGTCTGTAGATTGACTTTTCATGGGATTCGGTCGTGCGAAAAAATTGTTCCGCTTATGGTGTGAACGCACCTTAAGTTTGTAATGAAAGAACTTGGGTGATGTGGAATAAGGAAGAGTTGATCTCACTAGACCTCTGTAGCCCGCTCCTTTTGTTAGTTTTAGTTACTACAAAGAACTTTTAACTAGTTATGAAATCAATGTAATATCGATGCTTCTATATGACCGACGTAAGCAAACAAGACCATCGAGGAGAAGGCCGTCTGTTCCTAATGTATTCAGTTATTCCTCATCGGGTCCGATTCCCCGCAACATCAGACACAACTTTTTACGGAACCAGGACTGAAAGGTGAAGACTGGCAGTAAACTGCAGTTTAAAGGGAATTCTGGCAGCTGCACATCTTTAGGACCCGATGCAGTGGCGCTCATGGAAACACAGGGGCCGCCAAATTCAACACACAAATGAATGTTCCTAGTAGTTAACTATATTCTCATGATTTAACTGGCATGATGATTTTATAATTCATTTAGTTATTAACAGAGTTATTGTTCCACACATTTATTCTGAATACCAGATGCGTTCTGGCTTTCGAAAGCGGCATTTAAAAATAGCATCCAAACCGCGTGCGTTCAGTTTAGCAGTCCATTCACAGAGTTAATTAATCGGTTGCCTCAGCTTAGCAACTGATCAGAATATTAATACCTTTTCTACTATGTGAAGGCAAGTGGACTCCGATGAAGTTTCTTCATTCGAACCTCAAGTGAGTTCATTGGACTTGTATTTGCGAAGCAATGTTTTGTTTTATTTTCAACTGTCATCGTACGATCTGGATGACTGAGATGAAGGGATGATAAAGGGGGGAAAAAGAGTAGTCGAGATATAAAAAAATATTATTTTTCTAGAAGTTTAAGGATGCAACGGTGGCGGGAGACAGGACAACCTCTGGTCAGAGAGAGGTGGTACCGGATCAAGCCAGAGTCTGATGTGTGGACACACTGAGTTGCGGCGGAGGGTCGAGAAGCGGCGGTTTGTTCGACTAACAATGTTTTATGTATGTGGTTAGTCTTTCATCAGCACACTCAGTATTCAATTTACATACTGTCTACTGATCCGGCACTGAATGTTAAGCTGTTTATGCTCCCACAGCCACTTTATTCTGACACCGAGATGTGTGTATGTGTGTTTGTGTGTGTGTGTGTGTGTCTTAGACAGGCTGCTTGGCCCCCTTTGCACACCCCCTCCCCCTGTGGTTGTGCAGTATTGTGTTCTGGTAGTAATAATGGGTTCTCTGCCTCCCAGTCTCCATCCCAGCAGGACTCACACAAAAGGGTCCTTCTCAGTGCAGGTGTGTGTTTTTGAGGGTGTACGTGTGTGTGTGCGTGTGTGCACACTTTTGTGTGACTCTAAGAACATGATTTTCGCCGCTGCATGCTGATTGTGCTTCATACTGCGCGCGTGTCCAAACCATCACGGTTCACATTGGTACACTCGCTCTCTGCTTCTGCCTCTATCTCTCTCGCCCCTCTCGCTCTCCTCGCACCTCTCCAGTTCCCCATCCGTCGTTGCCCTATTTCTTTTCCTCATATGACATCTCTGCTGTCCTCAAATAACTTCCCTGCACTCTAGCCCTGTGCATGTATATATCAGCTATTGGATGTTGAATCAAGGGAGCTTCTTCTCTTTGCTATTGCAAATCGAAGCAGACACACTCCAGAAACCAACTCTCCTGGAGAAAGTTCCACACAGGGCAAACACCATCTGCAATAAATGAAAACTGGCTGAGGGAACGTTGTCTGTGCCTGAATGTCTTGGCTGAAGAGCAGCTGCTTTAGTGTTCCAGGACAGGAAATGGAAAGGTATGCGGTAGAAAATGGGATGTTCTTCATTTGAAAGCCGACCTGGGTGCTTTGTCCGTGACCATTGGCATGACGTCTGGCCACCGCCGTGTTCCCGGACCTGTTTGGGGAGCCGTCACACCTCAGTCCCACAAAGTTGTCCAAACTAACTGTTTAGTTTACTCCGATGTGGCCCAACAACCACGGTGAGCGTGTCTGAGCAAGATTGAGTTTTCTTTATCTGCCTTCAATCATTTGGTTCATTTGTGGGGTGAAAGAAAAACAGAGAAAATAGGATTTTGAGATTGTAAGAAGTTCTATCAGATTCATATATACACTTTTTTGTCCGTGGCAATTTTTAGACAACAGAGATTACAATTCGAAGGAGAAAGAAATGGATGGATAGAGACGACATGAAGTTGCGATGCGGCGCGTTTGCGATGTCACGGGAGTCCACGAAGGAAACGTTGTGTGACTTTGTTCAAATTACGAAGACTTCCGTTTGTCGTAGCGATGACTGTCGTGGAGCTGATGGATGGACAGTAGACATGCAGCACTTTCTTTCCTTAACAGCCTGATGAAAGAGATGTGAGTGGCTGCATTGAGGTACAGAAGCTAGTAGAAAAAGAGGCGAGCCCAGGGTGGGACGTCGTGACTTGGGGTCATGATATGATATCCAGTTGCAGCCTGGACTAATAATGCTCACAATAGCATAATGTGACTTTTATGTTTGCTCCTCTCAGTTAATTTGCATAAAGTCATATCCTGCGAGTGGATTTTGCCACAGATTCAGCCCTTTTGAAGAATAGCTTCAGTAGGTTCTGATTCTATTCACTCCAATTAGAGAAGTGAATGTTAGCACAGATTATCACTGATTCTGTTCCCCTCATTGTCACCAGAGTAAATGTTGGACCCATTTTTCATAATCCACTTCATTTAGATGTACAAACGAGGAGAAAAAACACATTTTCACGAGTTCTGGTCACACTAGCTGTGCCCATATTTTCAGACCTTCACACCGGGCTCCACAAAGTGTCCTCTTGCGGTGTCTGGAGATCGCAGCCTTTTCACGGCCAAGTACTCTACGAAGGAAAGAGTAAGCAAGCTCTTTAGAAGGGATTATTATTTTAGCTGTTGAAAAGTGTGAGAAACAGTGATTTAGGGATACTTGTTGGGACTTGGGACAAACCGGCTCTGTCACCGTAGACAGTCTTCTCTCAGTCGGTGAGAAACGGTAAATGGACTAGCGTTAGTCTGCCCACTGCAAATTCATGCACACGGTGGAGTTATTCGTCTCATGTGATTATGAACCTATGATACGATCTGTAAGGTAATGAAAGGGTTGCTGTGGCTAAAGGGGAGACCTGGGTCATCTTCCAATCAGAATATATTGGTGGTGTGATCCCCAGACTTCGCATGTCACTGTGTTCTTAACCTCAATTTGCTCCCTTCATTGTATGAATGGATATAAATGAGTAAATGACAGGGTCCATTTGTCATTTAAACTCCCAAACTCGCACACTTTCCTAATGCTAAAAGTAGCTGAGTACATATCTAATGTTAGCAGAAGAAAGTAGATTCTTGGCAATGCACTTCTCGTGCCTGTCTGTCAGACGTTGAAAGAAGATGTCAGAAGAATCCCGGATGGATCTATTCCCTGGTGTATTTAAAGGACTTTTTGACATGTTCAGACACTGTGGATGAAGACACCTTACGGGATTCCTCCTGGAGTTGGGAATAAGGAAGAATAAAAGGAGCGCTATTCTTTTATTGCGTTATTTAGGACTTGGTCACCTTAGCCTTTACCTTACAAAAGATGTGTGGACCAGACCGCCTCTGCAGGTCTTGGTGAACTTTTACACTCTTATGTACCGCTTGTGATTGGATCACTTAAGTCATGGTGTAAATATGCGATAACAAGCTTCTAGAACCACATATTTCGCAAACACACACAGACTATTTTCACCATGGCGTGACGGGGCCTCGACACATGCGGCGTTTCTCAATTCAAAGTACACGACTACAGACTTGTATTCTTTTGGAGTCTGGACTTGGAAGTCTGGTCTTGGGAGTCCAGACTCCGGAGGACGGGAGAACGGGAGGACTGTCTTTCTGCGATTGGAACGGCAGCTGACTTGATGACGTCACCACATCAGCTGTTCTTGCTCCTGAGTTTACTTTAATTATTCACTGTAAATTATTTTTTACAGTCAAATAAACAAAACATCCTAAAATGACATTCCGTGACTCAACAAGAGTAGTATTTATAAAAAGTAAACTGTCAGTAGTTTACATTCTCCTCCCTTATTGTTTCCGGTTGCTGGTGAAATGCATTCTGGGAAATATGCTGGCCAGAGTACGCACAAGTCTCCTCTGATGCATCCTCCGGAAAGTGGGAGGATCAAGTCACATCCGGGCATTTTGACCGTGCTTTGAGAGAAGCAAACTTTCAATGTGAACATGTACCCGGGCTGAGACTGATGACGTTTCACGAGTCCGCGAGGACACAAGTAGAGGAAAGGACGCACAAGTACGCTGATTGAGAAACGGCAATGGTTTTCAAGACATTCCTCTTTTAACCCGTCCCTCGCAATCTCTCTGGTCCTCTCTCAGGTGTGTTGCCATCTTCAGCAGCCCTCTTCCCCTTCCCTCCGCCCCCCACCGACTGCGTCGAGGCTCATCGGGTGTGCTCCGCCGACCTCCGGTGCGAGGCGCTGTACCGGGGCTTGGAGCTGTGTGCGGCCGACGCCGCCGTGTCCCCGCTGGGGGAGCAGGTGGCGGCAGAGTGCCTGGAGGGACAGGACGCCCTGCTGGCGAAGCACCCCGCACTCCTGGCCTGCAAGTGCCAGCGCGGTTTCCGCAAAGAGGAGCAGTGCCTGCGGATATACTGGAGGGTTCGCCTGCTGCCAGGTCAGTCACTATGTGTGGGGAGGTGGGGCATATCTTCCTCTATCCATTTATTATCTACACCGGCTCATCCAGATCACGGTGGCAAAGACAATTCTTTGCCTAGTTATCATATTGGCGATGTGCCGCCTGCCAAGCTCAAGAAACTTCAGGAAAGAGGGGCTTCTTGGTTTTTGCGGGCAGGCACATTTCAGAGGGCATCATTTAGCAATTACAACTCAAGCATGATGTAAACAACACAAGTATCAGTGAAGCTTTAAGGGCAAGTCAGACACCCTGTGATTAATAATAAACTGGGCTCATTCTTTTTTTTTAACTTATTGTCTAGAATAGCATATAAAATGCAGAGCTGCCAACTTTCCAAAAAACCTAGGAGTGAGATTTTGTCGGGGGTGACCAAAATGTTGACGCGCACGCAGCCACACGCGGTGGTGGCTCAAATATCAGGAAAGTTAAATTAATTTGGCGTTGTACCCATGTTGTACCTCGATCTGGCCTGGCAAAAGTATTTTACGAGGCATCTTTGCTACCTTAAAGAATTTAAATGTTTTTAATAACTCTACTCTCATTTACAAAAACATGCCTAATTCTATTGCAAAAATGTCCTGTCTTTATGTTAAATTATTTAGAATGCATCTTACGTGTTCAAAGTATTGTTTTGAAAACATTTGAGAGGGTCCTTTTCCTAGGCCTGCAAATAAAAAGATAAATGCTATGTGGGCAGCTTAATAAACAATTCTATGATGTTTTGAGCATGCAGTATACCGAGAGGTGAACAAGGTGCTCTCCTGCTTGTTATGACAGCTGAGTTTACATCACATCACACAATCACACAAACAAACGCAACACATTATTTATTTCAAGATGTAAAGTTTAAGAGAGTGAGTATTTAATTGAACCACATATCATTAACAGGGCTCTCAGGTTCTAAAGACAGGTAAGAGTGACTGATGCTTTATTTTCATTGGTTGCTGTATTAAATCTTACCCACATACAACAGATAGGTTATTTTCTGATTGGCTATTGTGTAGCCCAGATCTTCTTTTTGATTGGCTGATAAATGGCACCTTGCAGCAGATCTCCAGGGAGCGCGTGATTTCCTCACGGTGATGGCAGCGGGGCCACCTCATGTTTGCGCGCTGCGGCTCATTAAAACATTAAATAGCCAAGTTTTTTTTCAGCGTGATAAATACGATGTGTGGCGGGAGTGCGTGACTTAAGACCGAAATGCGTGACTGTCACTCTCAATGCGTGAGGCTTGAGAGCCCGGCCCTACCGTAGTCTCTGCTCGTGTCTGTCTGAACATCTTCTTCTGCTGCTAACTTCGGGACCCTTTGGGGTCAATAGGTGTGTATGCAGCGAACAGGTTTACAGATGTGCTCCTTAGCGCCATCTATCGTTGCAGAGTTTGAAAAGGAACCAACGCGCTTCGGCCTAAATCAGAATTTATTTTGCCGTGAGAAATTGGTTGTGTGGCGTGAGAGCGTGTGAAAACACGCAAAAGCGTGTGTCACACGGCGAAACCGTGAGAGTTGGCAGCTCTGTAAAATGACAAAACCCACTCAATCTTGTCTGACTTCTGTCTGTGGGTCTTAGGCCCAAACCACATTTTCAAAAAGGGCTCAGTAAATAATAAATGTATATAAACTGCATTTGTTGATAACTATTTACAGCAAATTACCTAAATGCTTAGTTTGAGACAGCAGGACTTTTAATGTGCGAATCGCTTGTGTTTCTGACAGTTTAGGCCTGTGTGGGGGGATGTGTGTGTGTTGGGGGGTTTGTGTGTCTGTGTGTGTGACAATAAGGCCAGCTAATTATACAGCAAGCTATTTACTTAGGAAATATATAATGGAATAATGTTGTTACCCGAGCCTCTCCTAGCTTTGTTAACATTGCTAGGCCAGCCACGCATTCTTTTAGGGTATGTTCGTGCACTGGCTAACTGGCTAGCTCGCGGACGCCGCTCTGCACGGCGCTCATATGGCAATTCTAGCTGTGTCGTCGTGAAAATGTAAAACCTAAGGAGTAATTGAGTTGGGACTGTTCACTCCGTCAACTGCGTTTGCCCCAGTTTGTGCCGCTAACGCTGTAACCCCCCGTTAGCTAGGACCTGCTGTCCATGTGAATCAAAATGTCTCCATCTCAAGAAATGCATAAAGCATGTTATTTTCTTTGAATTGAGTCATTATATAGAAATGACACATAATGACTGGATGTAGAACATTATTATCTAGATATAAACTATGGTAGGTCCGGTGAAAAGGACCTTATTCTGAGCACAGTTACTGAGGTAGTGAGTGAGCTACCGCTAGCCAGCAGACTCCTGCTCCCCTGTGGCCTATTAGTCAGCGGAGCATTAGTGTAATTACACACTCGTCAGTTCCGAGCACTTCTAGGCTCCTCGAGCATGTCATTACCATACATATATAATGTAGAATAGGATTTACATACAAAGACACTTTACATGCTATTAAATTCTTGATTGAGTTGGAACTTCTGAGGGTGTTTTAGATCATTTGCCACTAGTCCGCTAGTCACTCGAGGTTGACTACGCGGACTACGTGGAGGGACTTTGGGTCTCCGCTTTTTCATGTCGGCCGCTGATGGTGACGATCCAATGGCTGAGTAGCTTTGGTTGGCACAGGTTGTTTTTATGATCTTGTGTTACACGGATATAGAACCCTCAAGAATAAGATGAACACAAATGATATTAAAAGTCAAGCTGGAGCCGGGGGGGTCATTAGCCTCACCCAGCTAATTATCTTTCACTTCACGTAACAATAAACTGCAGTTGAAGTTTTGCCTTTTTGTTTCTGTCTGTATATTTAATTAAACATATGAGATCAGGGTTCGTACGGTCATGGAAAACCTGGAAAAGTCATGGAATTTTGAAATGCTGTTTTCCAGGCCTGGAAAAGTCATGGAAAAAAATACAATCCCCAAAGTTTTGAAAAAGTCATGGAATTTTGTTATATTAATATATTCATGTCGTTCATCTGCGCTGAGTTTAAAATAATAAATATGCTATTAAAAAAAAGAATAGAAACCGGCAAATGTTCTCATACTCTTTGCACCAATTATCCGTGCTGCGTGTGAACGCACCTTCAACGTTCGTTGGTAATAGCGACTGTAGCTCTGGGAAGCGGTCAAGTGAATGCATCATGCCAGGGAAGTGTCAATTTAACTATGCGTGGCTACATATGGAGAAGTACAAGTCGTGGGTTACACCAGACAAAGACCCGGGACGAGCACAGTGTAGGTCGTGTGGTGGCGGCGTTAGCTAGTCACGCTAAAGGTAGCCGACATCGGAGCGCCGCGGCTAGTGGAGCTAAAGCTACCCCGATGACCAGCTTTCTCACCACAGCAACTACTCTGCCAACTCCCATTATTCCTTTAAATCATCCGAAGATGCAGGCCTGCTGTTTAAACCAATGTTCCCTGATAGCCAAAGTGTATCCCAATTTGCTTGTGGCGAAAACAAATATGCGTATCTGTGTTCGGAAAGCAAAATGGAAAGCAATGTGTGCAACTAAAAGCTCTTATTGTCAGTGTTATGAACGCCTGTCAACTGGAGTATATACATGTATCTTTAAATATTGTTCTTTAAATCAAACTATTGTCTCTCATTCGCGTGGGTCATTTAAAGCATACTTTATGTTTTGGAATTCTCATTGTTAGTTTAAATACAACATTTTCTCACTTTTTCATGTTTATATCAAGATTTCACAAAATGTTAGGTCATGTAAAATTGGTTAAAGTCATGGAAAAGTCATGGAAAAGTCATGGAAATCCATTGGTCAAAATGTGTAAGAACCCTGTGAGATATACATGCTTATTTGTTCAGTATTGAGGTGTCGGTACGGTTTGGCCAGAGCTTGGGTTTCCCCACCGTTGCCCATCTCTATGCTAAGCTAGGCTAACTATGTTCTTCCTTTACCTCAGTACTCACAGAAATATGAGATTGATTTAGTTTTTTCTCGTCTCATTCTTGGAAGAAACGCGTATTTCCCCAAATGTTGAAATACTTCTTTGAATGAGAAATGGAACAAACTGTAGAATGGCAGCAACTTGTGTGGCGCTAAATTCGGGGCCTCCTTCCAATGAGTTGCATGGTATCATGATCTCATGGGAAGGATTATGAATAGTATGCCATTTTACGGACATTTCATTTCATTTTTTAAGCTTTCCGCCTTTGTTTATGTAAATTCAGACAAATCCACTTGGTTGTATTTAAGAAAAGAGTGGTGTTCTGGTTAAAATAACTATGTCTGTTATGTAAATTACAGACATAAGTTAAGTAGTTCCTGGAAATAAGTCAACGGTAGAGTTTTTGATTTGAAGATTGCATATCTCTTTTACCCACCCATCGACCCCACCCTCTCCTCCCGATGCCAACCTTTCTTGCTCTTTTATCCTACCTAGATCTCCGAAGCAATCGTTGTGGCATACCGGGGAGGGGGGGGGGGTGGCTTTAGAGACCTCTCTGCAGTGAAGGGGAGGCCCTTGTTCTTCTAATTAGCTTCTGTCAAGTGAACTTCAATTCAATGTTGTGAATCATCAGAAGCTACAGTGACAACTTAATTTATGGATAGAGTAGAATAACTCATGGAATCTTTAATGCAGAGCAGCATGACGGTGAGGCAACAACCGGTACTGGGTTTGATCCGTTGTCAATCATTTGCATCGATGACTGCAATATAATGTTGGGGACCTTGAACATTGTGGACTTGTAGATGTTGCAGATGATTCATGTTTACGCCTGATCCTCTTATCATTGGAAGGTTTTCCACCACATCTCTTTCTTCTATTGCATACTCGTACCTCCATAAAGTGTTATCTTGACTCTTTGTGCAGTGACATAACCAAATACAATAACCGTGTCATCTCAAAGGAAAATGTTGCAATTTTAAAACGAGGACTTTTTATGGCCTCAATGTGATGCTGTTTTATGAAACACAGTTTGTTTTCTGTTTAGCTTCCTTTATCGTACGTATTTTATAATAAATATGTTCTAAGGAGCGGAAGAATTTAGATCAGACTTTGACAATACCAGATATAATTCTCTCACTTGCCTCATTAGACATCTGTCGTTTTTGAATAAATAATTAATAATAAATAAAGGTAATAATTTATATTTACTGATCACATTTTATTGGCTGTCCATCACCGAAAAATCTATCTGGCTTATGTGCAAGAAAGTTGTACTAAAATCAATTATTTTTCAATGGTTAAACTATTTCTAATAATAATAATACACTTTATTTACACAGCACTCTTAAAGGTAGTGAAGGCACTTCACATGCTAAAGACAACTAATATAAGCAACAACAAAATAAGAAAGATCACTAGGGATAGTGAGAAACAAAGTAAAAAGTAGTATCAAAGGCTAAATACAGATTTAAATAAATTAGTTTTAAGTCCGGTTTTGAAAGTGACAAGTGACGGGAATGTCTGAGGTGATGAGGAAGAGAGTTCCAGAGGGAGGGGGCGGCAATGAAGAAGGCCTTGTCCTCCCAGGTCCGATGCTTGGACAGAATAGGGGGGTGAGGAAAGTGGCGTCTGCTAATCGGAGGTTGCGGGTGGCAGCGTGTCGGTGCAGGAGGTCAGAAAGGTATGAAGAGGTTCAGAGTGGTGAAGAGATTTGTAGGTGACGAAGAGGAGAATCTTGACCTGGATTATTTGCTGTATGGGGAGCCAGTGTAGCTTTTGTAGGATGTGTGATCTCTGGTGTGGGAGTGGGAGAGGAAAGGAGCAGCTGAAATGTGGATGTATTGTAGTTTGTTGATGGTTTTGGAGGATGTGCCGTACAGGATGCTGCTGCTGTAGTTCCAGTCGCGAGGTTATGAAGATGAGGATGAGCGTATCTCTGAGGGAGGGGCGAAGACAGGCAATGTTTTTTAAGATGAAAGCAAACATTTTTTGTGATGTGCTTGAGATGGTTCAAAGGAAAGGGTTGAATCAAAGATGACAGGTTACAGATATGTGTGTGTAAGGGAACAGAGATGCCATTGATGCAGAGGGAGACGTGGTGGAGGGATTTGGGCTCGATGAAGAGGATTTGAGATTTGTCTCTGTTGAGTTTAAGGAAGTTGGTTTGAAGATGGTGATGGACATGATGAATGTATAGAGCTGTGTGTCGATGGCGTAGCAGTGAAATTGGAGATTGTGGTGGTTGCGTATGATTGGATTCAATTTATTGTTATTGCACAGGTACACAGGCAATGAAATGTATTCTCTGCATTTAACCCATCCTTAGTTATTAAGGAGCAGTGGGCTGCAGTGTAGCGCTGGGAAGAAACTAGGGGTTCAGTGCCTTGCTCATGGACACTTCGACTTGCAACTAATGGGGAGAGCGGGAATCGAAGCCACGACCCTGGGGTTGCAGGACGACCCCCTTACCCCACTGAGCTACAGCCGCCTTCACGTATGGTGTTGCTAAGGGGGTTCAAGTAGTAGAGGATGAAGAGGAGGCCAAGTACTGACACTTGTGGGATTTCTTTTTTTGTGGGTGTGCGCCAAAGTTCACTCCTATGCCTCAGAGATTTCGCTATTTTTCCAGTTATTTTGGCCACTAAACTTTTCAATTTAAAAAAAGAAATGTTCAACTCCAAATGGCCCCAATAAACACAACAGATTTATTTCATGACAAACTGTGAACAACATAGTAATGCTTTGGCTCGATTAATCATTTCAAATCATGTCATGGTCTCATTCCAGGTGACGTTGATTATATCCCTCCTGTGCGATGGATGGAGGTCACATTGAGTGTGAAATACCGTTTGCTCTCTTTGCCGCTCTGTTTGTCTTACATCTGTTCCCTCCCACCTGCTGTGGGTCACACTGTAAGTGATCACTCAATTGTTTGCCAATGTTTGTGTGTTCCTTTTCTCCAGGGGAAGACGAGCTGGAAATATCTCCCTATGACGACACGTTAATGGATACTCGCATGGCCTCCTTAGTGGCTGGTAAAACACAATTTGACACACACAATCGCACACACACACACACAGAGTCACTCATAAGTACGAGTCGATGTCCATCACTGTCACAGATGGAGTCATACAAGTATGCCAGTGAATCTCTGCTTGCGGCTACAAGCGTCACTGAGCCTCAGACAACCACCAGGTTGCAGTCAGTCATTCCATTTATCTTGCCCCATTGGAAGTGGATAGAGGCTAATACGACAGAGAAACACACTGCTGGCCTGATCCCCACTGACACTCAGACTCCAGAGGTGACTTCTAGGGATTATTATGACTCACTGGTCTTTCCTCAACCATCGTACCCAAAGATCCCTTTAAAGAGTGCTTTTAAAATGTCCTTGAAGGAATACCTCCCCCACAACATGACTATTTGATTATCATTTACTCACCCTGTGTTACCTTGAATTCTTAAAATAAATAAATCTGACCGCCTAATATAAAAGTAGAAGAAGAACGTCTTAAAAAACCCGAATCAAAGCATCACATTTCTAAATTCTTCCACAACTGGTGCATTGTAATGTAAGTGTCATGTATCCTGCTGTATGCTCACTACTTCCAAAACACATCCATCTTCGCTACAACCTTACTTATAAATGTTTTAAGACTACTTTTATGTTCATGTTTGTTTGCCATAGAGAAAAAAACTAACTGTTCCTTTACCCCACCAAAGTTTTCTTTGACCAAAATGGATGGACCTGTACTTGTATAGAGCTTTTCTAGTCTTCCGATCACTCAAAGTGCTTTAAGGCTATTTGTCATCATTCACCCATTCATACACTGATGGCAGTACTTATGGTGCCACCTGCTCATCAGGAAGCTAACATTCACACACATCCATACACATTCATACACCGTAGGCACATCCACAGGAGCAATTTGGGGTTAAGTGTCTTAACATGAACTAGTAGAGCCGGGGATCGAACCGCTGATCCTCTGATTAAAGAAAGCACACCTGCTCATCACTGCACCGCCGTCGGCCTCCATTGTCGCCACAATTGGTGATCACTGGTCACAATTTTCTCATTTGTCCCTTTCTTAGCCTTTTTCTTTTATAGGCAACCACACATTTTTACTGAGCTAAGACACATGCAAAGAAACCCTACAGGTTCAACGCATTTTGATTTTGGAGATTAGATGAATTTCCCTTTACCATCAGTTCAAAGTAAACTCTTCATTTCTGCCCCAAAACTTGTGAGGTTCACACAAGAGCATGTCTTTGGAGACCTCTGCTATGCGCCTGGGTGTTATTTAATCTTGCCACCTTAATTACCGTCTTAATTTAATCACATGGCTTTCATCTGGGAGTCCTACGGTTACCCCCAACTCTGCAAACACCACATTATGCTGTTTTAGTTTATTCTTCTATATTTCAGTTCAGTGTTTAAGTTTGTGTGTTCATTTCTTCTAAATTATCAATGAATTAAGATGCTATACTACAGTATTTAAGAAAAACAAAGTTCTTAGTTCTTAGTCTGCACTCAAACGCTGAGCAGACATCGTAATGTTTCTTAAAGCATCCTTTCTGTCAGAGTGGGTTGATTACTTGTCTGTCCCTTTAAAATAAAAAGAATTCTTCAACAGTGTACACGTTTATATATAGTAAGCCGTCCTTTACTTATGCGGCAACTCACAGGCTAAGCTGCAAAATGTACCGTAGCTATTCTCGTACGAGGTTTGGCACTTCCTTTTTTGTCAATCTTCACAACTCCCTGCACCCCGGCTAATTCCATCTTTCCTCGACCCCTTCAGCGTCATCTTTCATGCAACTGGACGGTGAGAACCAGTGCCTGAAGGCAGCGCAGGACTGCGGCCTGTACGAGAAGTGCGGCTCCCTGCGGTCAGAGTACGTCCTGGCCTGCACCAAGCGGGTGCCCGGGACCAACCGATGCAATCAGCACAAGTGCCACCGGGGCCTGCGGCGCTTCCTGGAGCGAGTGCCCGAGGAGTACAGCCTGGGCGTCCTCTTCTGCCCGTGCACCGACAACCTGTGTGGCGAGAGGAGGCGGAAAACCATCGTACCTTCCTGCTCGTTCCAGGAGATGGACGGTCTGCAGCCCAACTGCCTCCACCAGCAGAGCTTCTGCCGCCGAGACGACCTCTGCAGGTGAGACGTGAAGCCCGGACTAACGGACGTTTTCTGTAAAGAGCCATATAATCAGATTATATATAAAGTAGATTTAAATAAGCACTGATTGCTATTTCCTCGGCTGGTTTGGATTCTCTTTCTCAGCGCGTTAATCGGCGGCGTCCCATTACTTTTCGTAAATGGAACCTTTATATTCATTAAGAGGTTATGTCTGCAAACCGATCACACGTTTACAATTGATAAGTAATAACGGATCCAGCGTAGACGTAGAGTGTCTGCTGGTAAGCGGCTCGCTCGGGGCCCAACATCGTGCGTCACAAGCGTTTAATGTGAACATCTTAGTCAAGAGACTCATCTGGCTGGTTTGGATGGTCGGCCGATCAGCTCCATTACATATGTACTGCACAGTTCATAGCAATGGTAGCTAAGGTTGCTTGCTGTTTATGTTTATGTGTGTGAATAAATATCTCAAAAACCCATCAGGTACCTTTCAGTTCCCCATTGATGAACTGCTAAATCGTGTATTGGGGTAATATTGGGTGCTATAAAAGAATCAGGGAATTTAGACATGCGCCTTTAAATACCGGTGCAGACTATGACATGTGATTGTCGATGGCTAATTTAACAAAGTGCTAGCTAACAGTTAGCCTATAGTAATTAATGCTTTGCAGAAAAAATAAAATCATATTGTTGATATCTTGACATTGGTCAGAGGCTATGACGACATTATCCGGAGACGGAATGTGTTTAACCTCAGTTGTATTGACATAAACATTCATGTGTGCTTTAAATCAGAGGCTTTCAGCAGGGCACCGAATAGTGAAGAATAGCAGCTAACATGTCACAGTCTAAATTGTCCTAAAATGCAAGTGCAAGTAACAAAGCAACAGGCTTCAAGACATGTTCAATGGAAGCCAGTGATATGAAGCAACACCTGTAGGCCCAACACGCTACCAAGCACATGTTTTGGTTTCACTGTTTCAGATCCCTTGTGTCTCTACTTCCTGTTCCATTCTAAAACCAGGGAAGAAAACATGTTTTAGTTAATTTAGCTATTAGTCAGTTCCCAGTGCTATTTAACGACATGATTAAACCAAGCATTGTTTATGTCTTTCTTACATTTTGTACATAAAATGGAATAACGGGAAAGAACCAGGGGAGCGAAAATGGTGAAACAAAAAAAGAAATATGATTGGTTGACGCTTCACTATCGCAATGAAAATAACTCATGCAATGAAACTCCTGCTGCTTTGTTGGTTGTAGTGTGAAAACAGAGTTAGAGCTTGTCACGGTTACGATGGTTTCCTATTGGTCCACGGTTGCCATTCATACGTGAAAGTTTTCTCCATGCAAACAATTCTTAGAGATTTAATTTTCTTTATTGTCATTGCACAGTACAAGTACTAGTGCAAAGAAATACAGTTGTAGCATCTGACCAGAAGTGCAAAAAGAAGCCATACAAGTTCAGTGCAATGTACTAGATAAATAAACAGATACATGATAATTATAAAAAAATGTCATGGATTTAAATTGCATGCAATGATTGCTCATTGGTTTAAGTGTGCCTTGATGGTTTGATTGTCTCTCCCATCCTGTAATGTAATGTGTGGAGAAAATTGTCAAGCTTCATACATTTATACATGTGTATATTAAAAAGTTGGTATTTTCCCTCATCAACACATACACATCCCAAAGTCCTATATAGAACCCACATCATGCACATCCGGATTTCCTTCCCCCTCCTTGTGTTTGATGTTGAGTTGTTGTTTGTGTTGTTGCCAGGTCCAGACTGGCTGATTTCCTTAATAACTGCCAGCCATCCCCTCTGACGCCCAGCGGCTGTCTGAAAGACTCAGCAGGCCTGTGCCTCCGAGCCTACGCTGGACTCATCGGTACGGGATGCAAGAGGGGGGGGGGGGGGAGGACTGTTAGGAAAGAAGGAGTGATGTGATTATGACCTTAAACTACTACGAGAAGATGTTTTGGCATATTACCGGACGTTTTGAAAATCCGAATGCAGATTTTCCTTAAACTTGAGAGGCCTTGGTCACTTGAACTATGTAACATAACTTAGCGGCCATTTTAATTCCTGATAGGCAAACAAAGATAATCACTCTAGGTAGAGCTACTGAGCAGGCCAACAGAAGAAAAGGTCAACATTATAATGATCACCAATTTAAAAAGAGGTCGGCTCAGAAAAGCAAGAGAGAATCGTCTTGCGATCTCAAATGAGTCCTGATTTCATTTGACCCAAAAAATAAAGCAAAATCCTGTTGGATCCGACCAAGTAATGTATTT